>KZ061750.1:338539-359893 GCA_002091835.1 Anopheles maculatus
TGGGGCGTCCTGGCCCCCCCCCCGTTTAACCCGCCACAGTTGCAGAGTTCCTAGGAAGTTCGAGTTGATCTGTAAACTCGGGGCCCCCTACGAGCTCGGGGCCCCCCGCGGCCGCTCAGTCCGCGTACCGTTAAATCCGCCACTGATCCCGAGACGTTTGTACGCTGTGAGTCACCTATTTCTTGTTCGGCGTCTACCGATCATCTTCAGTGTTCATCATCGATATAAGTGTACGTCACCGAGGAGGGCAGGAAAGCAAAGGAAACAGTGGCGGGGAGGGGCTCTCATCCTCCGGGGATTAAACATTCATATTTTCTTTGCACCTGCTGCACGGTGGACGAAAAATTTCGCCGAAAATGGTGAGATTCGTTTACGTTGCTATACCTTTTCCTTCGGCGTGTATCGGTGTGTGTGTGCGTGTGTGTTTTTATTATATTTTGCTTCAAGCTTCGTGCCCGGTTTCGCGCAAAACCGGTTTCGGAGAAAAAATCCGGCAACAGCGTAAAGCATAAGGGAGCAGCAACCTGTAAATCACATTGAGGTACAGGTAAAAATGTCATTTTCCGCTTGTTGAAAATGGTGCTACAATGAGGTTAGAAAATGTAGTTACTAGGGTGCTTAGGAGTTGGGGCATGAACGATTCGTTCCGTTCGTTCTAGGATGGTGAAATTGTGTTTTTGCGAGGAGTTAAAATTTCGCCGAAAAATCTAACGACACTTCAACATCAAAATGTGATCTTACGTTGTGTGTCAGGAGTTATGTCAACCTTAATTCTTATGGAAAACAGTAAACAAACATTCTAAGAAAGTTCGGAAATTGAGCTACCGCATCCCATTAAACGCTGCTCCATTCATCAAATACGACGAAAGCACGCTCAATGGGTAGAATTATTCGTACATTAGGTCCCGGTAACTTCCAATAACAATACCAATCCATTTAAATTGCAATCAACCTTCCTTTCCGCGAACTTAAACACAATTAAAAAGACGCATTATGCGGCCCATCCACTCCCAAGAAAAGGATACGGAAGCATCGCAAGAAAACTTTAACAAAAGCTTCACCAAAAACCTCCGGATTACGCAACAATGCAGCGTTACAAGATGCTGAGATTTTGAGAACAAATTAATTTCAATTTCACCAACAACCATCTGGCTTCACAGTCGCCAGATCATCAGGCTTTTGTTTTGGGGCAAAATTTATCTACACATGCAAAGGATGCGTCACCAAATCACAGCACCCGTTTCCAGCCAAAAAGGATTACACAATGGTAAGCTTTCGGTTATTAAATCAGCGTACGGTTACCCGATAACGCGTCGTTTCGATGCGACGCGAAATAATCTTTTCGGCAAACCGGCTCGGGTGTATGTGTGTGTTTTCGGTGGCATTAAGGCGAGAAGCATTTGCAGTAAGTGCTAAATCTTGTAATGTGGTTTGTGGGGGGAAAAATGTTACACATTTGCCGTATTGTTTTGTTTCCCGCTTGTGTCAGCAATGGAACACGAACACGAACAGATGACGAGTTGGTGTTGGGTCGTCATTTTTTCTTTATTTATAAACCCATCCAATAAGCAATTTATGATTTAATAGATCACAAAAACATTATAACCACCAATCCCTGAGCGAACGAGAAATGTTGAACTATCGCTCATTGACCGTTTGAAGAATAAAACCAAACCAGAAAAAAGTTTAAAGCCCCTTAGCTCCCACTTAGCTCCCCAATCCAAACTCTTTTCCGTGCATATTATTTACGACCATCCCATAAAAGCACGGCAGGCAATAAAATGTTCGTGTCTGCCGCACGGTGCCGCTTGCGAAAGCAATCAATCAAACAACGGCCACTAATTAGCGAACGGAAAACAGTCCTACAAAGATCGGTTTGTTTGTTTCGCTCCGCGATCCCGTCTGGAAATGGGATGGTCCCACAGCAGCTCGGAGCTTCAGATAAACAGAGATAAACAGAAATAATGATGCTTTGCTGCCGATCACCCGAAACCTGGTGAAGGTGAAAGCGAGCCGCCCGCTAATTATGTGGCCTTTGGCATCTTAGTATCCAATTTAATAATGCATAAATTGGATCGCAGCCCACGGGCCGGGCGTTTGAGTTTAATGGTAAGCGTTCGATCCAAATGGGCAGCAGACGCGTGTGCTCGCGATTGTTGAAACTTTTATTGCGACTGGCAGTTGGTGTTGATTTGCGAAAGCTGGATGTTTACATCAAAATATGCCTATTATTGCTCTCCACAAAGACAGTTGTTGCGCCTAAATGTATGCAATATGCGTGACAAAGAGGTAGACTACTTGGATAGCCACAGCCCGATATGAGACCGTTGTATGACCGATATATTATATCGATACTTATAAGTTTCCTTATAGCAGTTACCATAAGGATGCGCTAAGAATTTTAATTATGACCTCTGGCAGGTTGTTTTCAGCAAAGACGCACAAGCTCGACGAATTTAGCTTCTTTCTTCAGTATTTCATTCTCGTATATCATATTCGATGCAGCATGACAAGTCAACTGACGAAAATTCAGAATAATCTCCAAGTTACCGACCATTTTGGAAAACTTTATCTCAGTTTCGGTTTCGATCTTGATTGTTCCTCAAATCTCGTGAGATGTACAATAGCAAGTTGTGGGTAAAAGTTGCTTTGAAGACCTCGAAGTCTTTTTGTAGAATAAGCCAACGTTGAAAGCCTCATACAAGATCACGAAGTCTCAACGTGATTATTTGAGTAATGTAGACAGATTCGAGCAATATAGACAGACGAGAGGGGCGGCCCGGTGGTGTTTATGATAGCGGCGCGGGCAGAACCGGGGTACGAATCCCGGCGGACCGTCTCCCCGTACGCAGGACTGACTATCCAGCTACGGGTAAAAAACTAATTCGTAGAGCGCTAGCAATAGCAGGCAAAGACCTCATGAGGTTGTAGTGCCAAGGAAGAAGAAGAAGAAGAAGAAGAAGAAGAAGAAGAAGAAGACAGATTTTAAGGAATCTTCGAACAATTTACCCGAATATTGATGAAGGTTAATAACATAGTCGTTTTGAGGCAGTTCGAGGAACTGTGTTTGAGGACTCGCTCGTCCTATCAGTTTTTCTCTAGATCTAAGAAATTGAAGATGTTGAGGCACTCCCTGATCAAAGACTATCAACTACAGTAAGACCATCGGATGCACCAGAAGCTGGATGAGAAAACTACGGGTCTTGTAGCTTTATCAACCAGGCTGAAGGGAAAGTACATCAGCGTATATGTATAAACAGTGAGGTCCAGATGCTAGACCATACGGATAAGCCCTCACCAACAAAGTCTTTCCATTTTTAAACAATTGGAGCTGTTTTGGAGCAACTTTTTCTGCGATAGAATCCCGACAGGTCCGTCGCCCAGACGCAAAGAAGTCAGGAACTCTCGAAGTTGTAGCGCAAAAGAAGAAGAAGAAGAAGTTCAACAGAATTTTTCTATATCTTGTGTGTTCAGTCTTCAAAACGTTAACACAATTCTAACTTTCACTAGCAACATGCTTAAGCTGCCATCTATCTCTTTAATATAAAGAGATCGAGAGCAACCATGTTTTTCAACCAACCAAGAGTTTATCAAACCAGACACAAATTAGAGGAAGGCAAGGAATTAGTCAACACAATGACCACCACAAACAAACACACTCACACACACACACACACACCCAGCAAGCGAACGATGAGAACACGTGCGCTATAATTAACCCACCGTGAAGCCCTGGGATGGAAAGAAATCGTTACCACGCGCAACGGTGTCGTTGTGACTTCAACGGTGCTGCTGCTGCTGCTGCACTGTCATCAGCGATTACATTGTGCACAGGAAAGAAACTCCCAACCCGCCAACCTGTGTAAAATCAGGGCGAACTTGCATCCACCGACACAAAGGCTGCATCGGTTTAGACTCGTCGCAAGACAATGGAGTTTTAGTGACGCCATCCCATCCGTTGGTGGACGTCCGCCGAAACTTCCGGTGCCCGGTTGTACAGCACATGTGTAAACCTGTAACTTACGGCGGAAAACTGCATAGAAAGGCGTGTCTCTGTGTGTGTGTGTGGTGAAATTTCACACAGAATTCCAGCATTCCTTTCACGTCGCGACTGCTGGTTACTGCTGATTGCGTTTTACACCGCGTTCCTGGGCGTCAATGGTGACGTTCCTGCGCAAATCATTGGCAATCCTAGGAACCGGCAAAGGACGTACGGCTGTGGCCGTTTTCGCCAGCGCTGACTAATGATGGAGCCGTTTGTCTGGTGCTGCCAGGTAGTACGTTCTATATCTTGTGTGTTCAGTCTTCAAAACGTTAACACAATTCTAACTTTCACTAGCAACATGCTTAAGCTGCCATCTATCTCTTTAATATAAAGAGATCGAGAGCAACCATGTTTTTCAACCAACCAAGAGTTTATCAAACCAGACACAAATTAGAGGAAGGCAAGGAATTAGTCAACACAATGACCACCACAAACAAACACACTCACACACACACACACACACCCAGCGAGCGAACGATGAGAACACGCGCGCTATAATTAACCCACCGTGAAGCCCTGGGATGGAAAGAAATCGTTACCACGCGCAACGGTGTCGTTGTGACTTCAACGGTGCTGCTGCTGCTGCTGCACTGTCATCAGCGATTACATTGTGCACAGGAAAGAAACTCCCAACCCGCCAACCTGTGTAAAATCAGGGCGAACTTGCATCCACCGACACAAAGGCTGCATCGGTTTAGACTCGTCGCAAGACAATGGAGTTTTAGTGACGCCATCCCATCCGTTGGTGGACGTCCGCCGAAACTTCCGGTGCCCGGTTGTACAGCACATGTGTAAACCTGTAACTTACGGCGGAAAACTGCATAGAAAGGCGTGTCTCTGTGTGTGTGTGTGGTGAAATTTCACACAGAATTCCAGCATTCCTTTCACGTCGCGACTGCTGGTTACTGCTGATTGCGTTTTACACCGCGTTCCTGGGCGTCAATGGTGACGTTCCTGCGCAAATCATTGGCAATCCTAGGAACCGGCAAATGACGTACGGCTGTGGCCGTTTTCGCCAGCGCTGACTAATGATGGAGCCGTTTGTCTGGTGCTGCCAGGTAGTACGCTCATGCACGTCATAACTTCATTAGGGGGTTGGCTATCGCCAAACTCCCGCTGCTTAGCGCATCATCCACACAGCGAGAAGGTCTTTTCGAGAATTTCGTATCTCCCATTCGGGGGTTTTTTTTTGGGGGGTTTTCTTCCGCATTTGAAGCTGCCGTACTGCGGAACGATGCGATTTTGAGTGCTCTCCGTTTTGACCTCCGACTCGGCCGCTCGCGTGTGATGAAAATGTTTAAAAATAGTGCCCTCGCATCACCCCACTGAAACACATGCGGCTACGATGGGAAATGGGTTTGCAGCGTGGATAAGGTCGGATCCGTTTACAAACAAGGGTTAAAATAATGTGGTGCGAGCGGCTGGGCTAACCGCAAGCTCTAATGCCCCGACAAGACACATCTTTAGCACTCTTTAGCTAGCAGCAACAATGATGCGAGAGCTGTCCCACGCCGTATGCACGGCCCGGATATATTGTTGCTTTGGCGAAACAGCAACCCCGACAGCCGACTGTCGAAAAATGTACCACCCGGCCCGGGTTGAGATGATCGTTTTTTTATTTTTTGGTAGAAAGGTTTAGATTGTGAGTATAAAAAATGGCGGCGTAGAATGTCGAGAATCTGGCTGACTGTTGCTCGTCAAAAATGTACCAGAAAAAAACAAGCAATGGAGGAAAATTTAAATTGTTTATGCATTTGATTTGGGTTTTTGTTTTTGTGTTCCTTATGCAAAGCAAAAAAGGGGAAAAAATTAAATCTTTCATAAAAGAAAGATGCTACAGCACTTAAACTACAGCTTGTAAACAGCTGTCCTCGTATTAAAATAAGCGCATCCACCAACGTCAATGTCAAACGAGCAATTTAAGTCCCATAAAATAGATACCAAAGCAGATAGATGATAAGAACACATTCCAGTTTCTCAATTTTTGGAACTATTTATTTCCTTTGAAGAATTTTCCCCCCTTCCAAAAACATTAAGCAAAAGGAAGCAAATAAAAAACGGAAAAATATGGCCCATTTAGTGTTGCCATTTTGTCACCGAAAGCGGCGCTCCAACTGACCTACGGCTAGCCGTAAAGGGCAAGGACGAATGGGGTTTTAATTTATCTTTACGCGTTTTTCCCCACCAGCACTGGCTTCTAAGCACTGGCCTTTAAAACGACATTCTTGCTTACTGTTATAAATCTAATGATCAATGGGAAGAGAAATTGATAGAGGAGCGTACGAACGGGTTTGGATCGGTTGGATTACGATGAAGGATAAAGTTTAGTCAAAAACTGTGCGGCCACAACTTTACCCCATTTCGGGAGGCGAGAGAAAACTGTGCCAAAGTGCGTTTTTTTTTTCGGGGTGGAAAATGTGGAACGAAAATTCGTTTTTTCGTCTGACTATGCAATTTTATGGTGCAGTATGTTATGCAATTTCGTTGTACGGATGCTGTTGGCCTATATATCCCGTCTAGGGCTGCTAGGCTAGGAAAAACACTTTAATGAGGTTTTAGTTTTCGTAGAAGGGGAGTAGCAAAAGTAGTAAAATTTTATTAAAACTTCTTTAGCCAGATTTAAGTGGGAAGGAAAATTTAATCACAACTGTTAAAGAGGGTTTTTTTGTTGGTTGCTAACAAAACTTTACTTCAGTAAAAGTAGTTACACATAACGCTTCTAATAAACAACGATAAAATGCAAAGCGTAGGAAAAACTTTGATTTATTCTCAGACAAGCGAAGTCGTGCCAATCCTGCCTTGAACGGAAAGATGCCGATGCCGTTGGAGCTTCGTCCGAATGTCGAACCATCTTCGCATAAACAGCAAAATCGCTTTTTATCATCTGCGATGCGTTGGAGGACACACGGCGGAACCCTTCCGATCATTTCCCAATCCGGTTGGCACTACGCGGCTCTACCACTATCGTTGCTTCGGCTCGGCTGACAGCAAAAATGGAAGAAAGGAAGGAAAAAACTTTGGCCAAAGAGAGATATTGGAACCGGCAAACGCTAGCGAGTCTGGGGTCCCGATTTGCCACCAACAATAGCAATATAATTTATTGAATGAAATTCAGTTCCCTCCGGCACAGCCACGATCGATTCCGCTGTGTGCCGTTGTGCGAAGCAGTTTTTCGTTCGGGCGTCGGTGGAAGAGGACATTCCTTTTATTGGGGCAACGATGTAATTTACATAACCGAAAGCTTACACAAGTTATCTCGGGCTTGTCGTGGCCCGTGCCCCTTTCCACGTTCCAGCGTCGTCCAACTATTGCCGGTGCTGCTGCGTTTTATGCTGTTGGCCAAACACCCGATCAACAAATGCTGGCGGACACCGAAGCGAGGAACGAATCCCTGAAGGACATCCAAGAATGTTGACATGGCCGTTGTGGGTGTGAGTGTGTGTGTGTGGGTCGGGGTCACAAACCCCCTTTTTCTCGCTCTCTCTCTCTCTCTTTCTGTCGATGCCATTACCCTTGTAAGAGCGTGCTAACGTTGTACAGCGACACGTACAGACAGACGCATGTGCCACGTGTATGGTAAATTGGGGGAGGAAACATTTATTGTGGTGTTGGCAGTGACATTTTATGCTGCTGCTAAAAACCTGACGAAATGCACAGCGTGCTGCTATCATGTGTTTGTTGCGAAAAGAGCTGCTAGAATGAGAGAGTTTTCCCCCATTTTATTTACAATTTCTGCACGAGCTGAAAGTTCTTCCCCCGGGGGTGTCGTGAGCGTTCCTCGTGTGCTTTGACAAACAAACTAAGATGTGATTAAAACTGTGTTACATGTTACATCTTTAGCTTTTTGGGTGGGGGTTTTGTGTCGCCCCTTCTTTACTCCCGTTTTACACCAACCCGAAAGGGTGTTTTGAAATAGTAAATTCAATTTCCATGCGTTTGCTAATGGCTAACCATAACTATCTCAATTCAGTTGAATCTCGGTGGTCACCGGGGGGGGGGAGTTGGGAATGCACCATATTTCCCGTTTTCCACTTCCGGTAGAATTCACGGACACACACACGCACACAAATGCACCTCATACCACGATCGATGTGGTTGCGGCCTCATTCAAAAGGACATAAATCAGGCAAACAAATAGATGCGATTTTCGGCAACTATGTGGTACGAACTAGAGATGTGCACAATGAGTAAGAGTGAGTGAGTGAGTTTAATCTTGCAAAGGAGTTTATAGTTTCAACTCAGCATAAAGATTTTTCATGACTCTCAATCTCTGCGCCGACTAGTGACTCCTTTTGGCCTCAAACTCACTCTGACTCGCTGTGCCGACTAGTGACTTACTCCTTTTGGCTTCAAACTCACTCTCATTTAATGCGCCAACTATTGACCAACACTTCCTCACTCTGAATTAAATGAGTTTGAAGCCAAAAGGAATTGGTCACTAGTTAGAAGCGAGTGAGAGTGAGTTTGAAGCTAAAAGGAATGAGGCACTAGTCTGCGCAGCGAGTAAGAGTGAGTTTGAAGCCAAAAGGAGTTAGTTTGAAGCCAAAAGGAGTGAGTTTAAAGCCAAAAGAAGTCACTAGTCGGCGCAGAGAGTGAGAGTGAGTTGAAACGTAGAAAGTAAATAAAGAATTAGTTTAGAGTAAATTTTTTTTCATGAATCCTTAAAGAGTGAGTCAAAGATTCAAATCCTTGTAACCACTTACTCACTCTGATTCAACTCTTAGAAAACAGATTTTTTGTTCATCTCTAGTACCAACTAATGTTGTGCGAACTGAGTAAGAGTGAAAGATTGAATTAAATCTTCCTAAAGAATGAGTTGAATAAACTCTTTACGAAGAGTTTTAACAACTCTTTTGCGATTCGAATCGTTTAACAACTCTTTTGCGATTCGAATCGTTTAGCAACTCTTTGAGAGTTGTTAGTCGCCACGGCGATTCGAATCGTTTAGCAACTCTCTTGCGATTCGAATCGTTTTAACAACTCTTTAGGAATTTGAAACGTTTAAAAACTCTTCCGCGAATTAAATCGTCAAAGATTTTTAAAAACTCTTTTGCAATTCGACTCGTTTAACAACTCCTGCGATTCGAAACGTTTAACAACTCTTTTGCGATTCAAAACGTGAGTTGCTAAACGTTTAAATTAAATTTCTGCGTTTCGATTTGCAAAAGAGTTTTTAAAAATCTCTACGTATTTAAAACGCAAAAGAGTTGCTAAACGATTCGAATCGCTACGGTGAAGGAGTGACAATGAATTAATTCGTTGAAAAGAGTTGTTATTTTCATCACTAGTACCAACCGATTGCCGAATGAGATGGAAGGAAGAAGGGTGGAATGGTGGAAGGGAGGAAGAACCACCCAAATTTTCTGTGGTGAAATTGTTTTACGATTCAAATGATTAAAATCTGTGCAATTACAGAACTACATTTGTAACCCGACACGTGCCGAAAGTAGGTCAAACTTCCATCTTAAAGTTGGCCGATTAATTTTCCTAAAAATCCTACAAAAAAAGGATTCCTGGTTATTGCTCCTGAAACCATCGGTCACCACAGCCACGAACCACCGATGAAAGATAATCGAAATTTACAATACAACACACTACGTTTTGGAGCGCGGACAAAACCGGCGAATGTTTGGTTCCTTCGTGGTGTTGTTTCCAGGTGCCCAGGTACCTACAGTGTGTCCACAAGAAATCACTTTTCCTTCCAGCCGACCTTTTCCATCATTTTTCTTTAACCTTTCCAGATTTTGTCCCTCTTCTCTGGGTGCGCATTGCCGTAGCGTGTGTACGTGGGACGCAGTTTAAAAATTCATTTAATTATTCTTGTTATCCAACCGGAGAATCTACTCCAGGGGAAGTGTGTGCTACGGGAAAAACACATCCAAACACACACACACACACATACATTTTTCTTTTCTACGGGTGATCCTTTTTTTGGTTAGCCGGATAGGAAAAGGATGATCGGTGTGCTCGGATATCGAAAGCACTTCTTACCGTTTCTGGACGGTTCGGATTCGGTGTTGTCGTGCCCGAACACTGTCGTCATCGTGTGGCTTAGCACAATTCAATTTGGAAAAGTGGAAATTCTCCTTCCCTCTTTGCACCGCTTTTAGGACCGTAAGAGGACAACAGATTCGGAAAATTCAATTCGTTCGGTTGCCATTTTTTCAGCCCAAGCGAAAAAACCTTGCCGAGTGTGAAAAATCAAATGTGAATTTTGAAGAATCACACATTGAAACCGAAACTTGGGATTTCTTACAGACACAGACTGCTGTAGAGAAGCGGCTATCGAACGCACCCCTATAGCTGTCAGATTAGACTATGAACCGAAGCTGGTGCCGCTGCCTAATGGACGTGAAACGAGCCAGCAAAAGGTTTCGCACAAACCCCCGGTGGAAAAGCGGTGAATGTTGTTTTGCTCTCATTTTATTGGCTTCCGGAGCAAGAGACTCTCGTGCTGTTGTGTGGTTAAAAAAAAAATCTTCCTCTAAGAAATAGCCCGATTCGGGGAAGATAAGAAGGGCGATCGATTTGATTCACCCCCAAAAGCAGAACATGATTTTTCCTGCCCAAAAAAGCGTGTGCGTGAAGCGTAAGAGATATGTATGATTGATATGAAGGATGTGGTGTTGGATGCTGTCAAGCAAAAAAAAAACCATTCACCCTATAATATGGATTGCAAAAGTAGGGGGAAAAAAGGCGTTGGATAAATAGATTCGACATTATCGAAATCGAAAGTCGAAGAACGAAGTCTTTTTTTGATGCTCTTCTTAACCAACTTGAAGAGCTTAATTTGAAGTGAGAGTGATTGAATGTGACACAGATCGAATCTCGTTACGTTGCGTTTTAAAGCCACCAGTCACTTCGTCGTCTAAAGTATTTTGTTTTGTATAAGTTCGCAACATACGTGAAGGGAGAAGACCCGCTCACTCACTTTAAGTAAGTGAACGAAGGATTAAAGTACACAGCAGCAAGTAAGTTGTAACGTACCTGGAACGAGATAGAGAAGGAAAGTGTAAATAGAAACTTAAATTAATTTCTTCAAGATTGAGGTTAATCAAAAGCGAAGGAAAAGAATATAAATCACAGCAAACGATGATAAAAAAACACACCCACAAACAAACTTCAATATTCAACAGAATAAGAGCACACACGAGCGAGAAAGCATCCCGCAATCTAGCAAGCATTTGAAGCCACCAGTCCCGGCTAGTCACTGCCGGCTAGAAGTGCAGCAACAACCGGGTGGCACGTTTCCCACAACATCTGCAGCATAATTCTCAAGTGGCTTCTAAACTCGCCCATAAATTTCACACACCAGGTTGAAAGGTAAACGAAAAGCTTGTGTCTAGTGTAAGCGAAGAGCATACGGTAGCAGCGTTATGAAACCGACGCATCCTCTCTTGCACACATTGCACACAGAAGATACTGCTGCCGTCTGATTGATGTTTATGGATTAAAAATCAAATTTACATCGAGATGAAATCGAAATCACGCTTCAGCCAGGATCCAAGGTATGTATGTGTGCGCCCATCTGCTCCACTTGCGTTTTCGGTTTAATCAATCGTATCCCTTATACACCAGGAAGACGTTCGTAGCATCCGGTGCTGTTGGTGAGCACGCACAGAAGCTTTTTCACCAAAAAGCTGTAAACCATTTCCCGAAAACGCCGTTCAAGAGCGCTTCATTTATGTGTGAAAAGCGTACGTTCTATGTGCAATTAGTGCACCACACCCATCTACGCAGAAGTTGGCTTACATTCGGTCCTACCCAGAAGGATCAGGCTACAGGCTTTTGCAGTGCCATACCGTTCGGATACCGTGTTCCGGGAAATTTCTTATTGAAATTTCATGAATTCTTTTGTGCATTCAATATGCGTTTCCGGTGGTTAGAAGGCTAGAGAGAGAGAGAGAGAGAGCACATGCCCCACATTCACATCAAATTTCCTTCAATCGAAGCAATTTTGGAAAATTTCGGCCATAATTTGGTGTGGCTGATAACTTTCTGCCAGATAGTTTGCGTTACTGCAGTATGGAGGTGATGGGGATTCGATGAACTATAGCGTTGATCAAAGCAATTTCTGTTCTGCTGCAGTGCTAGTTGTTTGAGTAACTTTAAACCTATTCGCGATGCAATTTTCCAACGATTTGTTGATGAGTATGCAGATACACATGAAATAAGGCATCATTACAGTGCAATACACAGAACGATTGCAAAATTAAACTGAAAGTTAATATGATTTATGTGCTGCAGCAAGTAGTTTATTAGGTGGTTTTAGGTAATTCACGGGTTTTTGATACCAACCACGGGTTGGTCAATTTTTCTGCTCTATATAACTTTCTACATTTATTTGATGTTCAATTGATACATCCAAAACTTTGGTGACAGTACAAACACGGCTACAGTGGTAAGCATAACTATAAGCCCACCCTGCAATCACAAATTTCATCTATTGCTTCTTTCTATCTCAATTTTTAGAATTGGATATTTACTAGATTATTTGGACACCAGAACTATCGGAGGACGAGATGTATTAGAAGGTAAAATGTCTCTCGAATTTGCTTGTGATTATTATCAATTTGAACTGAACATGGACTAATCATGTCATGAGGTGTGGTTAAAAAAATCTTCCTCTAAGAAATAGCCCGATTCGGGGAAGATAAGAAGGGCGATCGATTTGATTCACCCCCAAAAGCAGAACATGATTTTTCCTGCCCAAAAAAGCGTGAGCGTGAAGCGTAAGAGATATGTATGATTGATATGAAGGATGTGGTGTTGGATGCTGTCAAGCAAAAAAAACCATTCACCCTATGATGCGGATTGCAAAAGTAGGGGGAAAAAAGGCATTGGATAAATAGATTCGACATTATCGAAATCGAAAGTCGAAGAACGAAGTCTTTTTTTTATGCTCTTCTTAACCAACTTGAAGAGCTTAATTTGAAGTGAGAGTGATTGAATGTGACGTAGATCGAATCTCGTTACGTTGCGTTTTAAAGCCACCAGTCACTTCGTCGTCTAAAGTATTTTATTTTGTATAAGTTCGCAACATACTTGAAAGGAGAAGACCCGCTCACTCACTTTAAGTAAGTGAACCAAGGATTAAAGTACACAGCAGCAAGTAAGTGGTGACGTACCTGGAACGAGATAGAGAAGGAAAGTGTAAATAGAAACTTAAATTAATTTCTTCAAGATTGAGGTTAATCAAAAGCGAAGGAAAAGAATATAAATCACAGCAAACGATGATAAAAAAACACACACACAAACAAACTTCAATATACAACAGAATAAGAGCACACACGAGCGAGAAAGCATCCCGCAATCTAGCAAGCATTTGAAGCCACCAGTCCCGGCTAGTCACTGCCGGCTAGAAGTGCAGCAACAACCGGGTGGCACGTTTCCCACAACATCTGCAGCATAATTCTCAAGTGGCTTCTAAACTCGCCCATAAATTTCACACACCAGGTTGAAAGGTAAACGAAAAGCTTGTGTCTAGTGTAAGCGAAGAGCATACGGTAGCAGCGTTATGAAACCGACGCATCCTCTCTTGCACACATTGCACACAGAAGATACTGCTGCCGTCTGATTGATGTTTATGGATTAAAAATCAAATTTACATCGAGATGAAATCGAAATCACGCTTCAGCCAGGATCCAAGGTATGTATGTGTGCGCCCATCTGCTCCACTTGCGTTTTCGGTTTAATCAATCGTATCCCTTATACACCAGGAAGACGTTCGTAGCATCCGGTGCTGTTGGTGAGCACGCACAGAAGCTTTTTCACCAAAAAGCTGTAAACCATTTCCCGAAAACGCCGTTCAAGAGCGCTTCATTTATGTGTGAAAAGCGTACGTTCTATGTGCAATTAGTGCACCACACCCATCTACGCAGAAGTTGGCTTACATTCGGTCCTACCCAGAAGGATCAGGCTACAGGCTTTTGCAGTGCCATACCGTTCGGATACCGTGTTCCGGGAAATTTCTTATTGAAATTTCATGAATTCTTTTGTGCAGTCAATATGCGTTTCCGGTGGTTAGAAGGCTAGAGAGCGATAGAGCACATGCCCCACATTCGCATCAAATTTCCTTCAATCGGAGCAATTTTGGAAAATTTCGGCCATAATTTGGTGTGGCTGATAACTTTCTGCCAGATAGTTTGCCTTACTGCAGTATTGAGGTGATGGGGATTCGATGAATTATAGCGTAGATCAAAGCAATTTCTGTTCTGCTGCAGTGCTAGTTGTTTGAGTAACTTTAAACCTATTCGCGATGCAATTTTCCAGCGATTTGTTGATGAGAATGCAGACAACATGAAATAAGGCATCATTACAGTGCAATACACAGAACGATTGGAAAATTAAACTGAAAGTTAATATGATTTATGTGCTGCAGCAAGTAGTTTATTAGGTGGTTTTAGGTAATTCACGGGTTTTTGATACCAACCAAGGGGTTGGTCAATTTTTCTGCTCTATATAACTTTCTACATTTATTTGATGTTCAATTGATACATCCAAAACTTTGGTGACAGTACAAACACGGCTACAGTGGTAAGCATAACTATAAGCCCACCCTGCAATCACAAATTTCATCTATTGCTTCTTTCTATCTCAATTTTTAGAATTGGATATTTACTAGATTATTTGGACACCAGAACTATCGGAGGACGAGATGTATTAGAAGGTAAAATGTCTCTCGAATTTGCTTGTGATTATTATCAATTTGAACTGAACATGGACTAATCATGTCATGAGAATATCACTAGACAACCCAGCCCTGTGAAGTTCTTTTAGACCGTTCACATGGTCAGAGGAGTTGTTGAGAAAATCTAGGATAGAATAGCGGCGCTGATGAGGTCACCAGAAAAGCCGGAATATTGGATTGGGATACGGGTATATTGGACCGTGAGAGGTATTGAGAAATGTGGCATCAAGTCTAGATCGCAAAGCAGTTTTATCGCCTGATAAGTAAGTAAGCAAGTAAGAACTAATTAGCCAATTTCAATAGGACAGCCAATGTGCTTCTTTCTTACTAGACATTTCAATATTTGGGATTAATACAAGACAATTGGCGGAGAAGTGATTTGTGGATCAAATAGTTGATGTATTCGATTAGCCAGCACAATCTCCCAATCCTAGTCACATTGAGAATTTGTAGAAGATGTCTCAAGACAAAGACCTGATTGCTGGAGGCTCTGACCGTGATAGAGCACGACTCGGAAGCAGAGCATTAGTTGACGGCGACGATCTTGAGGTAGTAGAGGAGTTCTGTTACCTTGGCACGATCGTAACTTCGGATATCAACGTTAGCAGCGAAATCCGAAGGCGCATTGTTCAGGGGAATCGTGCCTACTACGGACTCCACAAACTCCTGAGATCCAGAAGACTCCAACAACGCACGAAATGCGCCATATATCACACACTGATACGGCCGGTAGTCCTCTACGGGCACGAGTCCTGGACTATGTGGCGGAGGACGCCAATGCACTCGCCATGGCGGTGTATGAGAACAGGGAGTTTGAAGAAGGAGAATGAACCACGAGCTAGACGAGCTGTTTGACGATGCAGACATCCTGACGGTTGCCAAAGCCGAAAGGATACGCTGGTTGGGGCACGTGATGAGGATGCTGGCTTCATGTCCTGTCAGGCCCGCCGGTGCAGCGATCCTATTGGTACGAGGCGTAGAGGAGCACAGTGAGCTCGTTGGCTGAATCAAATGGAGTCAGACCTGAGGGATATCGGATGCAACCGGGGGTGGAAGTTGCAGACCGAGTTTCCTGGAAAATGACTGGACATCAGACCATGTCTATTAGATGTGGCTCCTAGGAGCAGGCCAAGAAATAAGAAGAGGAAGTCTTAGACAATATCCGGTGCTACAGCATCTAGGCCCAAATATACTGATAGCCAGTTATGTTTTATACCAATTATGGTGCACGGATATCCTCGTTCAGCAAAGATGTTGCGCAAAAGCCTACAAGGAATCTCACCTTACATGATGTAAAAGTAGAAAGTCTTATTGTTTTGTCCTGCACTATAAGTCTTGATCGTTTTTAGAGTTCGCATAGCTCTGTGACATGGATGAACGTACTTTATTTATTTTTCACACTTAACTATGTCTTTTCGATCGCAAACTTTGTGTTAAGAACTGTAAAACACCACGTTTAATTTAATTCGAGATTCGCTCCTAATGTTCTAATCCTGGCAGGTTTAATTCTTTCTAAGAAGAGCGGCCCCAAAAACCAGTGTAACATAATCATCTGCCCACTATCGATCGAGCATGAAATAACAGGTCTTGGACGGAACGGAAATTAATTGGTCCTCTTTTTCATCTATAAACCCACCGAACCCTCCACTCTCGGCCCTCCCTCGATTCCACAGAACATCCTTCGCGACAAACAGTTCGACCTGACTGGCAGTGCGGTGGTGGCGGTGGTGGTTGCCATCATTATATTTTCCTATTTCGCTGTTTTGACCTGCTCATAAAATTTGACCATGCTAATATCGCACCAGCGAAAGGCGCGTCTTCGATTCAGTGACCGTGACCAGGCCCCCATCCGTACCGGGCATGTTGATTCTGTCCGATAATAGTCGATAAGGTTCGCTTCAAACGATTCTCGTGCCGCTTCGTCCGTTTGCGTGAGACATTTTTGCGTTAATTTGATACTTGGCCAGTTCTGAAACAAAGCGCTTCCCATCCCCTGACGCAACTGTCCCCTTTTTGCCGGCAGTTCGCTAGGTTGTGACGTCAATCTGACACCGGTGACGTGCGTATCCGAGTCGAGTGAGATTTTTGCGCTTTCGTTGCCAAAAAACCGAGCAGGACAAAACGGAACGCAATGGATCGGAGGACTAATAATCGACATAATGATGATAATGGGCACGTTAATTTCCTGATGCCGATCTCCAACGGAGCACGGTGGCGGGATCGTAATTTTTCATGGACCGGTTTTTGGAGGGTGCGAAAATGCTCGTGCCCACTTATCGGAAAATCTAATGCTAATGCATTTTATTTTATCATACAGATATCATGGTGAGTGTTGTCGATTGCTTTGAAAAGAAAATTTGTTTCACTAGAAAACCGCAACAATCTTGAAATCTTGACATCGTCTATGTCACTGTGGCGTATCACATTCAATCGTTTCGTTATTTTCTGATTTCTGAGACCGATTCCCATCCATCCATTATGGTATCTCTTGTATCACGCTACAATGCACGGGCACACACACCATGCAAAGAATCCTTTCGTACCGCCTTGTAAGGAGATATTTCTACACACCACAATGCTCCCACTGCTGTGGTTGAGCCGTGCTAAGCTTATTTTTCTATTTCCGGATAGTTTTTCTTCATTCCCACTCGCTCGGTGCGATGGTACGCAGTATGGCAGAATGTTTTATTCGCCGGCTTCCACCTACACGATTTTTATTCGCCAAACTCGCGTAACGCCAAGGAACGCTTGTTGAAATGCTTGTCGCGTACGAGCCAAAGGAACACCGAGCCCAGAGCCCGCCGGTGAAGCCGTGACATGCGGAAAACACCGTTACGAAACAGGAAATTAATGCTCCTGCTCCAGGGCGGCGACGCGTTGCATTCGATGGCATTGTGTCTGCGAGGCACAAACCACAGCACGGCAAACTAACGAAGGCTCTGGCTCGCGAACTACAGCCACCAACTGTGTCGCGTTGGTGGCGCTTCGTTTAGATGTAAGATGGTTTTTATTATAAGAAATGCTTTACCACGAACGCGGAAACTGTGGGTCGTCTGTTTGACGAACAGTTTTAGATTCCGTTTTTTTTTCGCCCTCCACAATCGCAAGATGGGTTGCGGAAGGATTGAATTCATACATCGATCTTCGTGCAGTGTTGGTAAAGCTATGTAAAATGCTTTCTTTCTTGGCATGTGTTTGGTGTTCGCTATCGTGAAGAATTACGTTTCGCGAAAAAATGTTCTCGCAATTTCTTGTACGAAAACAAAAAAGAGATAAAGAAACGTCAGTATGTTAGACGATGAGGTTCGGTTGACAACGGTGACAGCTAACAATTTGTATAAAGAGAAATAAGCTGAGTCATTTTTCTTTGCAGCAGCTTATAGGCTTTTGTAGATGGTTTTGCAGGCACAACAACATTTTGGAACTTGATAGAAGCATCTCTGAAGACACTACAGAAGTGACGTATTGCAGTATCAGCAGTAGAAAACTTGAACCATGAAATTTCTTGATAGACAATGTCCCATGCAGCATGAAACTCTTCAGACGACAGGGTCTCTTGGTACACAAAACTGCATACCCGATGAGACCCTCCAAACGACGAGATCTCTTGCTTACAAGGCCCAATTGATAGCGTTAGTTTTGCAAGCAGAGGTCTCTTGGTAAACAAGACTCCATGTTCTATGGGACCCTCTAGAAGACAAAGTCTGTTGGTAAGAAGGCTGCATTGAGAGCTAGGTACTTTAGACGACGAGGTTTCTTGGCAGGCAAGAGTCCATGTTTGATAACGGCCTTTAGATGGTGAGGTCTCTTGACGAGACCCCATTGACGGCTCAAGTCTTTACATATAAAGGAAGAAGAGATCTTTAGCTGACGAAGTCTGTTGCTAAGAGGCCACGTTTTAGACGAAGAGATTTCTTGCTCGATGAGGCTCTCAAGCTGGCAAAGTCTCTTGGTAAGAAGACCCGGTTGACAGGTAAACTTATCAGACGACAAAATCTTTTACCTTACTAGGCCTCATTAACGGCGAAGTTCTTTAGACGAAGATGATCTCTTGATAGGCAAGATTCTATGTACACTCTCACTCTCTGACCTTATTAGAGAACCGCAATATACTCTTGAGACGAAGAGGTATCTTGGTAAATAAAACTCCATGCTTGATTAGGCCTTATAGACGACGAGGTTACTTGGTAAGAAGGCCCCATTGACGTATGATGACTCTTTACAGGACGAAATCTCTTACTTTATGAGACCAAATGATTGTAGGCAAAGCTTTCTGCTTAGGCAAGACTTTATGTTCACTCTCACTTTATGACCTTACTCGAGAACTCCATTCTAGACGACAAGGTCTCTTGGTAAGACGACTCTATTGAATAATATGCTCTTGAGACGAAGAGGTCTCTCGGTAGGTAAAACTCCGAGCTCGGTGAGGATCTTTAGATAGCAACATCTCTTGGTAGGCAGATAGACCTCATCCCATGCTCAGTGATGCCTCTGGACGACGTGGTCTCTTGGTAAACTTGGTAAACTTCATTGAAGGTGTAGCTCTTTAAACGACAAGGCTTCTTGGTAGTAGAAGCTTCATGAACGACGAGCACTCTTGAAGTTATAAACTGCTCTGAAGCTTTAACGAAGACTGTACCATCTTATATAAAGCTAATGTTATTGTTATTGTGGTTTTTCCTGTGGTAACCTCCTAAAACCCTCCGTTCTCCGTGCTTGAAACTGCTGTTAAACGAACGTGAGAAATAAAGAAACTAGCCGCACACTAGCACATGTAATTTGCAACACTGTTAAACAGTTTCAATAATGTAGCCAAAACCATTCGAGGGAAAACAATTGCACGAGGAAGACATTTCCCAAATACGAAACCCCCAAATACCGGCACGATACGTGTTCGGTGTTCATAAACATCAAATCCGAGATTCCACAGGTTTTCTGCCACTTCTTTATAGCTTCTGGTCAAGCTAGTTGTTGTTGTCTTGTCTATGGGAAACCAAGAAAAAGGCAAACATAAAATCCGATGCCGGCAAGACAAACCGAAAATTCTGCTGCTTCTAACTACTACGACCACCACCACTACTATCACCATCAACATCATCTCACTCGTCCGGGTTTCGTGTGGCGGCTTGCTATGAGAATCCTAATGGATGATTTTCCATTATTGGTAGCATGACACGTAGTCGTTGTTTTCATCATTATCGACACACTGGGCAACCGTTCTGTCCGGACGGAACCATCGTGTGTTTGGCCTACCTAACTGAGTTGGGTTTGTTTAGACTTCGGTTTGTGGTGAACAGAGAATAAAAAGCAGGCAACAGATGATTTTCCAAAACCAACACAAAGAAAAAACGGTCCTAGTTATGAACGTTTCCGTAAAACGGGAAGACCACTTAAAAGAAGTGGGTTAAACTTCCTATTTGATTACAATTTAATAGAGCTAAAATAGGGTTCTCTTTTATTGATTTTATCTCACAAAAAAAAAACTTCAATGAAGCACAAATCAATAAAACATCATTTCACAACATCCATTAGCGTTCCAGCCAGTTGAAATCCTACCGTTAATCGATAAAAAGGCTTCCCAAGACACCCAACACTGAGCAGACGTTAGACTTGGGACATAAAAACAAGAAAAACCTTCCGTACGCACCATCGTCAACAAGCGAGATAACGCCAGGGGACACCTATTTTACTCTAATTCCTTTTCAATTACACCACCCAATATCGGACACGACCCTGATCGAAGGGGTGTTCGTGCATAGCATGGGCTCAGCCGGCGTACACAGCATGAAGGTCATGTTCGATCGACGGTACAAATTTACTTTATTGGCTCCCGGTTTCGTATTTTTCACATCCTAAGGGTACCGGTGTACCGGGTTTTCCTTGCTTCTATCATGTGTTTATTTATTTTTTGTCACACTATCACCGATCGAAGGACTCGCTCGAAAGTCGGCCCATTTGCTTGCCCTGGGTGGCCCCGATGGCACTCACCCGATAACGACTAATGATCGTTTTCCGTCGATGAAACAGACCGTAAACGGGGTTTTGTGTGACGCACGGGGGTCCCACATTTTTTCCTCCCCGTGTTTTCGAACCATTTCTGTAGGTCTGTGTATTTCGAAGCAATTTTATTGTTTTCCTTTTCGTCCGATAACGACTAATGATCGTTTTCCGTCGATGAAACAGACCGTAAACGGGGTTTTGTGTGACGCACGGGGGTCCCACCTTTTTTTCCTCCCCGTGTTTTCGAACCATTTCTGTAGGTCTGTGTATTTTGAAGCGATTCTATTGTTTTCCTTTTCGTTTGCTCTCGGTCTCGCCACACAGCAAGAAGCGAAATGACGCACGGGACACGTTATTTGAAGTAGAGTTTTCGTCTTTTTGGGGATAAAGTTTTCGATTTTCAAACAGTGCGGAGAGATAGGGTCGGAAAAATCATTACGACTCCTCCGTTGGGGCGGTTATTTTACCCCCCAAAAACGTCAAGATTGTGTCACCTCGCTCAGTTTACATCTCGGGATCGGGTTGGACCTGTTTAGAGTATCCTTTGCAACGAATGTTTACCCTTATCCGCTTTCGATGGATTTCTCGACTCGACTTGGCTTGCTAATTTAGAGGTAAG
>KZ061751.1:4907-20913 GCA_002091835.1 Anopheles maculatus
CTTTTCAAACTGGGAAATACTTCGAGAAGGAAACATTTTCCTTGTACCAACTAACACCCAACAAAACGGGCTGCATCCGGGCGGTTTCGGCTGAAATGGCTCCGGTTTGAAGCTCAAGCCTGACGATCTATTGGAAAACTCTACCAGGCAGGTGAGCAAAGGACTAGTAAGGGGTTTTCGCGCAAAAGCGGAAAAGCAAACGGAGTTACAAAACCTACGATCACCGCAAAAGCTATGTTAATAAGAATTCATGAATAAATTATTTAAATTTATCCACCGAGTGTCGTTTCGGTGTGGCGTTTTTTTTTTGCGCTACTGCACACTGCCTTACATATGCCGGTGGCGAAAGAGTTGGTGTGTGAATATGTGTGTAGTGGTTTATTTGTGGCTAGTTGGTTCTTCGTTTTGTTGCGGTTGAGTGTGAATTGAAGCAGTCTTGTTTTTAAGAGCAGAGTGTCTAAGTTCGTTTACTAATTACTTTGTAGTCTAGTTTTAGCTAAAACTTTGTAAATAGGAGTTCAACTAGGATAGAAGCACAAACAGATCTG
Source organism: Anopheles maculatus (assembly GCA_002091835.1). Classification (NCBI taxonomy): domain Eukaryota; kingdom Metazoa; phylum Arthropoda; class Insecta; order Diptera; family Culicidae; genus Anopheles; species Anopheles maculatus. The sequence continues at coordinate 5,456 of KZ061751.1, forward strand.
TATTCTTTTAAAAAGCAATGTCTAGGACCCTGTTTGCTTGATGCGTAATAATAATCAATTGAAGTTTAAAGTTAAATACTGAAATTCTTAGATTCAATAACAAATCAAGGTTTCCAGTGGCGGTTGCAAGGCTGACAGGATTAGATTGAGGATCAATGCGACAAAGACATAGTACCTGCTTATCGGAGGTTCTGACCGAGATAGAGCACGACCCGTAAGCAGAGTATTGGCAACGTCGGCAACGATCTAGAGGTAGTAGAGGAGTTTTGCTACCTTGGTACGATCGTAACTTCAGATATTAACGTAAGCAGCGAACTCCGAAGGCGCATTGTTCAGGGGAATCGTGCCTACTATGGGCTCCACAAACTTCTGAGATCCAGAAGACTCCAACAACGCACGAAATGCGCCATATATCGCACACTGACACGGCTGGTAGTCCTCTACGGGAACGAGTTCTAGACTATGGTGACGGAGGACGCCAATGCACCTGCCATGTCCGAGCGACGGGTGTTACGGACTTTCTTTTACGAAGCTGTTTGGCGATGTAGACATCCTGATGGTTGCCTAAGCTTGAAGGATGCGTTGGTTGAGGCACGTGATGAGAATGCCGGACTCATGTCCTGCCCGAAAGGTGCTCGTCAGCGACTCGTTCGGCACGAGGCGTAGAGGAGCACAGCGAACTCGTTGGCAGGATCATGTGTAGTCAGACTTGAGGGATATCGGTTGTAGCCGGGAGTTGAGGAGTTCATCCATGGACCGTGTTTCTTGGAGAACGATTGGACACCAGGTCATGGGTTTTAGACGTGATTCCTAGGTGTAGCCCAACAAAGATGAAGGAAATATGACCAGGCTAATGTATCCGTTGCATGTCAAATAGTTGAGTGTGAATTCTCCAGAGTTCTAACACCTTTTTAATGCATTTGGTGAGATCAATGAGTTATATTAATTTATTGGATTCGATTCCAGGTTTGGAGAGTACAAGAGTACAGGAATCGGTGTTTAAATTTGAATCGGTTCCGGAAACAAATTCAGTTCCGGAGCCGGAATTTCTTTTGGAATCGATTCCGGACTCGGAATCAGAACTAGGAAGTATCGCGTTAGAGTAGTTAGATGATTAGTTTTTTGTAGATTCCACTGATGAGCAATGAATTAAAAAGATTTAAGGAACAATGATTTTGGGATTAAAAGAATAGTTTAAAAAGGAAAATTTCGCACGAAAAAAACATTCGAATTTACTTATTTACTATTTTTCTTGAACAAAATACAAATAATGAATACAAATAGGCTGTTACTCACGTTCACAGCTTAAGGATCGTATTCTTTGTGGATTACAGTCAAATATCAGCTATTTATAAATTGAAGTTGTTTAGTTAAAATGCTGATGCCCTGAATCATGAAGAATTTTAACTGGAAACCCTTAATATAAATGCTCAAAACTGCCTCGTTATTCAACACTCTGCATTGTTGAAAATTTGTCCAAAAATAAAATGAGACAAAAGAAAATTAAATTAGCACAAAACTTTTTCCATTAAACCACAAAAGCATAATTTATCAACAATGAATAGGATTTCCTCCCAGGAAAGAAATACAAATAAAGTTGACCTCGTAATATTGGTTTTCTCGGAAAAGCATATGAAAAACATCCAGACAAAATATGGCAGCCGGTAAGTGAATCCCAAACAGATAAATACACCCATTTAACCATCAACAAAGCACTCCGGGTGGATAACTGTTTAAAGTCAACCATCTACATCACAACCGGAACACCTCTCTGTCTCACCATCGCACACACAACCTGAAACATCCGGACTACCATCCGACAATGTAACAATATTTTCATTTTAAATGTTAATAAGAAAAGTTTGCTCCCTCCTAACCAAACGGCAACAGAACAATAATCAGCCCAATGGTTGACGCGGTTTGGGCCAAAGAGACACCCTGCCGTGTGGACGACTAGGTGGGTTTAGCACGCAGTCTCATCAGCTTCCCGTGCCACCCGCAATAGCTCAATTGTAAAGGAGGTGGATCGCACCAGAAGCGCGCCGGAACGATCAAGACGCAAAGTTGTCACAATCAACCTTCCCGTTTTCGATTGTACACGCGAAAAAAGGGGTTTGCAGGAGAGCTGAGTGTTCACACAAATCGTGTCTGTGTGTGTGCCATTGTGAAGGAGTTTTTCATCAGGTTTTCGGTAGGGATATTGCTGGTTCGCTCTTAGCGCATAGTAGATTCGTTCTTCCCTATCGATTGCTACCACCTTCAGCTCGGGGATGAGTGTTCCCGCAAACCGAAAAGTCAAGCTGGATTGGATTCCCGGATGATTTATGATAACAATGTATTCATAAGTTTTTCTCGGGAATTGGTTCCGGAGGTCGTACAGTGTGGAGATGCTGGGTTTTTATTGGAGAATGTTACACGAGTCAGCAATATGTTGTGACATTCCGGTGTGAATAATTTGTGAGAAGTTAAACCTCAGTACGAGTTTATGGAAGTTTGTTCGTAAGTGTGGAAAATTCTTGAATATTCTTTCTCATGCAATCCTACAGCCAGTCGTGAGGATGAGATAGAGTTTGCAAATGTTTTCCAATATTTTCTTAATAATTCGTAAAAAGTACATTGATAGTACAAGAAATTCGTTTTGTGTTAAGTAACTACATCATTAAAACGACGAATGAAGTTACTACATAAAAGAAAAATATTTAATAAAGACCCAACCAATTATATTGCGCCTAAAAGTATGCAATGCAATAACATTTAGCCCTTTTTTTGGTGCTACGCTCTTGAATACATTTCACTACCGAAAGTGCGTTAGTTCTATAATAAAATTTTATCATCTTCACCGAAAGTATCGCATTTACGCATCGAATTTGTGCTCCCGTTTGCCAAATTATCAATGTACCCATCGACAGCAGCTTGGGACATTATCTCACCCAACCATCGACCATCGATTGCGAACGATTCTGGTGAAGGTTTCGTTTTTTTTCCTCCTGCACTCTCCACTATGCCTAATTCTATTGCTTACTTTACTCGTCTTTGTTTTGTGAATTTTTCGTGACCCAACGCCAGCAAAATGAAAGCTGGTCCTCATTTGACCCACTAGCCCTTGCAGACCGGCAGGCCCAAGGCAGATCGATTCATATTTCCGGCACGTTTGTGTCATAAAAATTACCTCCGAATAAATAATGGAATAAATATACATTTTCGGGTGCCGTTTTGTTAATGGCAACACGGGGAGAGCAGATTTCTCCCTTCAACCGTCCCACACGCCAAAAAGGGGTGTTGGGTAAGAGTGTGTGTGTGTGTCTGGTGATTTTTTTCTTTGGAAAATAGGCTCTCAAACACTACCCGCCTTATGGCGTTTTATTCTAGATTCTAGTTTAGCTTTAACTGAGCGAAAGATTCTGGTTTGGGCATCAAGTCTCGTGGCTCTACCGAAAGCTATATCTATCATAATTCAAGCGTCACTGCATAAAAAAACCTCCAACGCACACACACACACACACACACACACACTCTTGTTCAAGGAAAAACCTGTTAGAAAAACATTAATTTCACCTTCTTCAGCTCCCAAACCTATCGCTTCCGTCGGTCGTTTCAGCTCCGTTTCTTAGTTGGTTGTCGCGTGCGTTCAATTTTGGAGGGAGCATTAGACATTTGTTTTCATTTTCCCGGTCGAAGAAAGCACGCGCAGCAAGAGTGCCCACGGTCTGTGGTCATAAAACATTTAGCAATAAAACAAATCAGCGCAGTAAGTCACCGAAATGACCAATTTGGTGTGGCTTGTGGGGGTCTTTTCTTGATGAATTTCACTACAGCAAGGGCTGAGTTCTATTTCGGGAGCTCCTAATCAACTTTCTTTCTTTACTTGGATTCGTTTCTAATGAGTTCCTTATTTAAGAAAAACGCTTCGGGAAAATAGGATTATTGAAATATCAAATGAAAGAATCTACATGTTGGAAGGAAATACTCATCCACAGTGTGACGGTTCGCAGTGCGCTGATTGATTAAACTCGCACGCGGGAAAAACGGTATTGGAAAACCCCCGAATTGAAATAACTTGAGGGCTTAATATTGCGTACTTGCGTCGATTACTATTTTGAGAAGAGAAAAACAAAAACTGAAAACCCAAAACTGTTCCAGTGCAGGCGTTAAAAGGTTGACCAACATTTTCAGCACCATTGAAACGGTTAGCGCTGTTTGACTTGTTTGCTTATTTACTTGTTTGATCTCTCTCTCTTTTGCTCTCTGTTTCTCGTTTTTTTCATTTTACTGCACAGGAAAAAAAAGAGTCTCGGGTAGAGGTGGCAGAATTTTCACGACCGGGTACGGCAAAAAAACAACATTCACCCACACTGGGCGCCCAGTTCGATAACGGGCTGTTGGTATTTTCGCAATTAAGCCAAACCCGGAGCAATGGGAATGGGGAGTTTTTCCTTGTTTCTCTTCTCGCTTTTCCACTCTCTCACTTACACACACATACACACACACGTGGTCATATGTACCTAGGTGCACCCGTTTTTCCCGAACAACTCAGCTTGATGAATGTTTATTGTTTTACTGATTATTTTATTGTTGTTTGTATATTACAATCTAGCGCAAAAGGGGACATTGGGACGCCACGGTTGGGGACCTTGGCGCTGGGCTGGAGGTGGTAAGCTGTTCAATTGGTTTATTTTTGGGTGAAATGCCAACACACACGCCGACGTGCGCGTCCACCGAAACACCGGACGTGAATGGATCGTAATGAAAATCGTCCATTTCTGCTGCTCGGTTTTCCTCCTGTCTCTGAACATCCTTAACATTCTGCGCGGAAAGATCATAAACAATGGACAAAATCGTCCTCGTCAGCACACACACACACACACATTCGTTAGATCATCATCGTAGTTGAAGCCATCAATTGGTCTCTTGTAAAAATATTTGTTCCATTCGAATCGTTCGTTTTTTTTTGTGGCCATCCGTCTCATTGTTGTTAACTATTTCCATCGAGATTTTCCCAGCTGATAAGATATGGAAAGCGCGGTGTCCAGTTTTGCCCCGCACGTGCATGAAAATGGGGAACATTTTTCGGGAGGACAAAAATGCAAATACACCGGACCTTTGGTGGTGGTGGTGGTACCGATGGCCCCGCTATTAGTGTGCGCCCATTTCCCGGGAGCCTTTTTTTAACCTAGCATTTGCTGAAGCTTTGGCGTGATGGTGGAAAGGTTTTTCATTTGCTTTTAATTCTGTTCCTGTACTTTTTACTGTAGTTTTTGGTTGTTGTTTTATTTCATTCCCATTAGCATCGGGAATCGTACTCGACAAAACTCGTCCATTTGTTTGGATTTGATGTGTGTGTGTGTGCTTTTCCTCTGTATGTACACTTTATTTTATTTTTCCTCTTCTCTTCTACAAAATGGTGACAATCGGGGGGTATTTTTTTGCGTGCTGCACTATCTATCGTGGTGTGTATTGTTTGAAGGAAATGAATTTTCGAAAACACTACACTGCACTTCTTCTGCAGCGCCACCAACCAGCAGAAGTTTTGTCGGCGAATAAAATTTTCCCATGCATACGAAGCCCGAGCAGCCGGTACGTGCAAGTGGAATTCAATTTATTTCTGCATAAGCACCATCGAAACTGTTCCGGGGGGGTCCGTTTGGATGCGAGCGAGTAGCACAAATATAGGGCTTGATGTGTGTTTAATTGTTGGTTTTTGAGTTTTAATGAAAATAACCAGCGCGCGATGGAAATAGTTTTCGAACGGGGGGTTTTGTTTGATGTGGATCGGTTCTATTACAAGAAGGTTCGTTTTACAATCATTTAAATGTTTTGCTATAATTTTAATATGTCTGTTATTTATCTGTTTATCATGCTATAGATCTTTTAATCTAACGCATGTTTTGTTTGTTTTTTACATGTAATTACTTTTATGCCATAAAAAAATGTTTATTCTTAGCTTTTTCCGAAATTATTTCCAGACTTTTACTTATTCTAACCAATTTGTAACGATGTCTTTTATAAGAAGATTTCTTTAACCATAATGCTTTTATCACTGTTTATTTTGATTTAATTTCTACTTGCATAAGATAATGTTTTATTTTTACTCACATTATACTACTATATTTTTGTTTCTGTTCTAGTTATTTGTTTCCTTTGTAAATGTTTTTCTTTTTCAAAATATTTTACTGAATTTTTAATATCTTTCATATCTTTAGCGTACTTATTTAATCTTATCTTTCCTTCTCAATTTTTTAATTAGTATGCATATCACTTTAGGATTTCGTTTTTCGATTTTTAGAGCTTGATACTTGTTCTTTTTGCGACCGGGGCGGCCCGGTGGTGATGCGACAGCGGCGCCGGTCTTCACACGGCAGGACCGGGGTTCAAGTCTCATCTGGGCCGTTCCCCCATAGTGAGGATTGACTAACCAACTATGCGGTATCAATTAGTCTAGTAAGCCAGAAATGGCAGGCATGACCTTTAAGAGGTCGTTAGGCCATGAAAGAAGAAGAGACTTGTTCTTTTTATTTTATTTGTATGGATGTAAAATTTCGCAAGTTTCTTACTTAGGTATTAAGCAACCTAACTATTTTTACAGTAGTTTTTTTTCATTTTGTTAAACAATTTTTTTTTTAAATTGTTTTTTTTTTCATTCCACTTCTTTAATTTTGCTGTTGTTTTGTTTCTTTAATTTATTGATTTTTTTTTTTTAATCTTTTCCAGTGTGTATTTTCATTTCTGAAGTGTTTCCAATTTATATTCTTTTACTTTTATGTTTTTAACTAATTTTAAATTACTTTCAACATTTTCTTCTTTAATCTTTTATTTTTTATAGTGTTATAAACATTGGAAAAGGTTTTCTTATTTGTTTTTTTTTTTCAAATCATAATTTTTACTTTTTAAACTAAAAAACTCTCCCTTAATTTGAAATAGATTTTCTCCTCTTTCACTTTCTTTCTCAAAAATAAACGATAAACAATTTCACCCAAAAGTTGGCACCACTCTGCCACATGTCTTCATTTTGCATGAAGCATATTTTTAGCAAAACATCACACACTCCACTTCGTTCCACATACACTGCCAACGTCTAATTCGAGGACCGTTCTTCCCACCATCAACGCACGACTTGACTCAAAACAATGCATATCATATCGCACGCTGGAATGTGCCAATGGCCGGGGGAGCAAACATTCGTGGATGGAGAGCAGCACGAATAATAATAATGCAAGTTGTAATAAAAATAAATACCACATCAGAGCAGCGTCTGCCACGGTCCATCGTTTTTCGAACGGTGGGTTTTCAACCATTTTCCCTACCCGAGTGCCTTTTTTCTGGGGCCGGCTTCTCTGTTATACCGATCTCCGCCTGTTATATTTCAGTTTTCAGCATACGGTGGCACTTGAGTTGTGATCGTGTTTTTCTCTTGCTGCTGCTGGTAGTAGTGGGAGCTTTTCCTGGGTGGGAGCTTTGGAGAAAAGTTTTACTGGGCCCATCCGTCCCGCGGGTGGTTAATGTTTGGCTGCTTCCCGACTCGTCGGTGAGCAATGGGGCGTACCGTGGAGTAAGAGTAAGAGCCCGGTCCTGGCTCCAAGCGTATCCAGCTGGAAGTGAGTCTCGAGATTATGAGGCTGATGTGGGCGCGAGCGTTAAACTCGTACGCTTTCCACTACCGATTTTCGAATGACACATAACACGCTTGGCTTATGGCGTGCGATAAAATATAAGCATGATAATTTTATCATAACAAACGATTCTCTTCCCGCTCAAAACAAACAACGCATCTTCGGGTTCGGAAAATGGTACGTCCTTTCTATCTCTGCACACTGTTTCGGGGAAAATATTACATTAACTAATGTTCAAATGTGTTGCTGGTTTTTCGGCAAAAGTTTACGAGCTTTAGGAGCGTTTGGTTCGTGGTCTTTTAACTTGAGCGTACTCTTCGAGCGCTGTCTTCTTCATATGGTATGTGAGGCCACAGTCAAACAACACATTCCCATGTCAGCCTTATGTTTTGACAGTTTTGGAACATTGTCTACCGTACCGAGCGACCGAACCGAGGAAAAAGGCTTCGGGGCGTATCAAAAAAGGTGTGATAAGAATGCCACCGTCAAAAGCTGCATCCACGGCACCGTGACATGGTGGATTGTGTCTTTTTCTCCGGCACCGGCACACCATTCTCAACAGATGTATCGAAGTGCCGGGAATGGTGGTTTCACAAACAACCGGCTACTGATGATGCGGTAAACCTTCCTTACGGAATCGACGAGCGTTTGGTTGCAGACGAGGAGAAAAAACGCACCCAGGACACATCCCACGCGATAATGAATGAGCGAAGGCGCATAAAGCAGCCGGGATGCAAAAGGAATCAGATAGCAGAAGGCAAGCGAAAGGCATGAGCTAGGGTGAACAGGCAACCGAATCGAGGGAAATATGCATAGGACAACCGAAAGCGGAGTCTATAAATGGTCGATGATTGTGATTTATTGCGAAAAGTGTACGGTTTCGGATGGGTTTATTTGCGTACTGTGCGATACGGTGACGGTGGGAGTGAGAATCGTTCCCGGGATGTGTCGTTGTTACAGTGGTGGCCTCGAGAGTAAGTGCGAGTTGTAGTTGCTTAATTGTTTCGAGGGTTATTTTATGCGGCATTAATACGATGTTTTCTTGGTAACTTCATCCTTATATTTACGACGAGTAATAGTCCAATAATAGTCCGAACCCTGTTACTACAGGAGTCAGTCATCGTTGTCGTGATGTTCTCATAGGTTTATCTCTAGTTGGTTGGCGACAATCAAGTTGTGATCATCAACTTGGAAAGGTCATCTAAGGCCTTCTAAGGTTAATACTACTAGGATATCGATATCTTGCTGTGGAATATTGCCAAGCGTAGGACAAAGTCTCTCCAATAATGATAGGAGACATTAGAATTGCAAGTGCTTTCTATTATTTGAAAGTTATTAAATGAGACGAGCGCTTGGTATCATCATTTCACAATCTAAGATTAACTCTCGAGCATGAGTTCTCGAGAAGTACAACCTGTCATTTTGGATTACATGACTATATTCTACCTGCAATCAGAGAGTTAGTCCTGCGTTAATACAGGTTAGTTTTTATAATTCTTGGAAAAATTCTCGGACTTATTGGTACCACGTAGTTGGATAGTAAATCCTCTCACTACGGGGGAACATTCTGACGGGGATTCGATGGCCATTAAAAAAAAATGAAAGAAGTCTGGCGCCACTATCGAATTGATCCCAGAACATCCTGAATACAGTTGCAAAACGTACAATTCAGTTATACAATTGCTAGAACATTGGAAAAGGACCCTAGCATGGAGTTTCAACAGCGATGTTCTATAAAATATGCAGACATGGCTTCAATATCTTTGATGATGCCTTAACTTCTGCCATATTGCAGCCTGAGGATAATTCATGCTCTAAATACCTGTGAAAAAGGACGAAGCTGAGACTACTAAAGATCATTTATAGTTTTAATCTTCGCATACGCCTCGAAGAATAAGACCATTCATAAGCCCAAGCTAAAGATAGTTCTTTTGAATTTGACAAAGTTTGAGAATAAGCGTAACAAAATGGTAAGTTTATGGTAAGAGCTACAACTACAGCACACACTGTACCAGCATGCTGTAAGTATCTCCTATCACCCATAAGACAAACGTTCCAACCGATGCGTCTCGAACCCAACCAGTCACCATGAATTAGTATGTTCGGAGATTTATACCGTCTTGTATCGGGAAAATGTTACGCCCCCATCTCCACCCAGCCCCAGGAATGCAATGTTATGGCCGGTGACTCGGTTTACTGCGGCCTGATAACAGGCTTCGAATTTTGTTGTCTCATCTATCCCGATGGCCGAACCGAACGGATAATGCCCGCTACCAATTGGAAGGACACCAGACGCTGGATCACTTACACAGCACAAGAATGCACAGTCCCGGGGACAAAGGGTGCAATTAATGCCCGACGATAGGGCGCTATCGGGGATCGTGGCATCCTATTTCTGAAGTCCGGGTGTGTGCCTCATGTCGAACTCAATTCCATCCTCTGGCTGGCTTTATCACATCGACATTCACTTTTCTCGGGCCCTGCGTTTAATGTGACCTATGGTCTTTTAACCTTCTTTTTAGTCGTAAGAAGGTCCTGACACCACCAAGGACGTTAAGGCAACATTGTTGTTAGCCTTTTCGGTTGTTCCTGGGAAGGATTTTCGCAAAACCTTATCTTAAACGATGTTTGTCTTTCCGCATAAGCCTAAGATGGGTGTGAGTGGGAAAAAGGAAGGCTCTTTTAGTTGTTGGGGAAAAATCAAGATATTCTGCAAATTATTGTTGTGCTACTGTCAGCCAAGACCAAAACCAACGCATCTGTACGGTCTGGGAGCTACGAATGTCAGTAGAATGTAATACCATTATCAGATCTATTGATACGGAGGGCGTATCCATTTCCAGCACGATGTGTTGATTTGTGGCTTTAAGCGTTGTTCGATAAAATAGTTTAATTTCGGAGCAATTTAACAAGATCTTACTTTTAATACTTTGAACTGTTGTTTGGGAGTATTTTAAATGAATGAAACTTCTCGTTACTTTCCAAAAAATCTTAGCCCATTTTCTTTGTAGATAGGTCTGTAGACCTTGTAGGTCTGTCTTACAATATAACCTTACCCAATGGTCCTTCCTTCATTAGCCAAACGTTAAAAATGAAGCGGAAAAAACCATGGAGCAACAAGGTTAATGTCTTTATGCTGACTGAGCAGAAAAAAGCAGTCCAAGCAGCTAAAGGCATCCAGCATCCATCCCGGCACAAACAAAGACATCCAAAACCCCTGACAAACGAAACGTCCTTCCCCGGTGTTGGCCGTGTCTGGCTAATGCCAAAGTGTTGAACGACAGAAAGGGCTTATCTCTTGATCGCTTTAATTTCGTTCCGTTTTGGTTCACGGTTCCTACCGGGTTAACGTCGTGTCCAACCGTTGATCGTGTCGCGGGGACAAGCGATAAAGAAAAGTTAGTCACTCGTTCGTTTACACAAGTCATCATCATTGTCACCTTTTTTGTCCATGCCTTTGTACCCTGTGCCCGGACGGAGACTCGCGCGATTGAAAAGCGGTACTAAGAGCTAATGAACGTCTCTCGATTGAAGCGTTGAAGATGGGTGATAAAAAAAAACTGTCTTAAAGTAAACCGTTTTGCATCGAAAACGTCAGCTCAAGACAAAGAAGCCGGGTTAACCAACAAGAAGAAAAAGGAATAATGATCTATTATGCCTTTGACACACACGCGTGTTTCCTTGGAACTTATCTTCTGTATTTTTAAACTGACGATACACACTCGAGCCGGAACGAGATGACCGTATGGCTTTTTTTTGGTTTCATCTCATTTCAATATCCTCTTCAATATCGGGGTGGGCCCGATTAGGTGGGTTGTCAAAATCAGTTTTCCCGGAAGGACTCGGGGATCCGTTTGTGAGGAAAATAGTTTGGAAATTTACAGCGACGTTCACGGATAGGGTGTGTGGGGCCTGTTGGCCAGAAACTCCCGGATGACAACACTGACGGAAAGGTGTGAACGACAGATTGATTAATTGTAGCTGATAATGTGATGCATTATGGGAACTCATAACTCATTGACAGGCGGGCGACCCACGGTGCTGTGACACGTGTGCATTCGTGCGGATGATTAATTGTCGCGGTCGGCCGACCCTGAAGATGCTGGGCCGTCTGATTGTTTCCTGCGAAATCGTAAAGTGTGGCGCTTGAACGAACGACTGTTGAAGGAAGGAAATAAAAAGGTTTCATTCTCTTCTTCGGTTTATTGATATTGATCGGTGATGCTGTTTACCATGTGAAGGGTTGATTTCTGTGAAAATGGTGCTGCGAGATGGAAGTTACATACTCAAAAAGCATTCCAATGTCTGTTGCTCATATTTATGCAGAACTATCAACAGGAAGAGTTGCTTTTATTGATGTACTTTGGATAATTTTAAACTAATTATGCTTGATCGTTGTTTTAATAATCTTGTTAGACAGCGAAAAGCAATAAAAATCATTACAAAAGTTTAAAAATTAAATAAAAATTGTAATGTTACGTAAGAAGGAACGAAAAATAAACAAAAATGTAGTAAGGATTCAAAAAAAGCCCAAAGATAGACAAATAAAACTCACAAATCATAAAATAAAATGCGCGAAATAGAATTAAATAGATAATAAGAGATGAATATCAATAAACAAAAAAAAATTTCAAAAAAAAAAAAACACAAAATGTTGCATAATCAGGTAAGCTTTAGTAAAGAAACAACTTACTTACAACTCAAGGCAAAAGACAGACAAAACAACCCTAAGAAAACAAGAAATGCTTGAATATATCATAATAAAATCATCAGCAACATGTAAATGTGATCGAAACAAATGCCTAATGAGTATATTTATAACAAAGTAATCAAGAGTTGAAGTTGCCTAATATTTAAACACAAAAACGCAAAAGACTAAAAGATATAATTATAATAAAATCACCACAAACAGTAAAAAGACATAAAAATAACAAAAAAACAAAATTAAAAAAACTACTTTTCAAGATAGAAATTAAATAGTCATTGAAACTTGAACAAGCGAATATAAAACGACAATGAAATTAAAATTGGTGGTCATCTCTTGGGGAAAAATTCCAAGAATCAAATTACTCTTCCAAGCAGTAATAAGTGCTTTGTTGTGGTGCCGGGAAAATATTTCCCCAATAAATGCGCCAATTAAATCCGAATCCACCAAAATTAAGCGACGCCAAACACCGAAACCCACGCGAATCGCGTCCAGCTCACGGATAAAATAAAAGAATTCCAAAAGCTGGAACGTCGATAAGGAATGTGCGCGCGAGGCTTACGGGAACCCATCAATCCCATGCCCACCGGTACCGGTTTCGGTTTCGGCCCATCATGGCATGGCGTAAGCATGGCGTGAATAATTATGCTCTAATGAAATTTATCTCATCTTTATGTTCGGTCTCGCATCACAAAAAGGGATAACATTTTCCGTCTCAATTGCGCGATAAAATCGACTTTGCGTATCGGGGAAGTGTGCCACTTTTAATATATCCGTGCTATTTTTCGCTTTTTTTGCAAATGTAGATCCCTTTTTGGTGGTTTTATTCAGTCGAATATTCCACTTTTCCAATAAATTCCTTTCGGAGAATTTTTAAAAACCGGCCACCAAACACCCTAAAATTACTTCCCCACTCGCAACTGGCAGATGAATTCAAATATTCGATCGGTGCGAAAAGTTTTGCCCACCTCAAGCGCCAGGAAAATGACGGATGACGAACGAACACGATTACGAGTACCCTCGAAAGAGCGAACGATTAGGTGAAGGTGGAGTCGATTCGATTATTGAGTAGCAGTCGTGCCCGTGCGGTAGGCATCCGGAACACGGGCAACCAGGCTTAAACCTCATGAAATTAAAACCCCATGAAGCTTAACTAATCGAACCGAGGAAGTTCGGTTGATGGGTTGGAATGGGACCGCGAACCGCGCGTAAAAATATTCCTATTACTTATCGATCTGTTTGGGGGGACAGGAGCCATGGAAAGGGGGGGAAGGAGTAGTAGGAGGTGGATCTAATCGAGCTCATCAATTCGAAAATACTTTCCACCGAGGGCGGTTTCGACGGTTGGCATCAAATGTACTGTCGGATTTTAAAACAGTAGCCCGAACCGAACGCGAACCAACATTGGATGATGGTAATGAAATGAATTGATGACACTTTATCAGCACCTGATTGCTCATCAATCATGAGGTTTTTTCGGCGGTACGATAAGGAAACCCTCGCTTGCCTGTATCCGATCAGCAGTGGCAATGGAGTTGGGCTGATTTTTTTGTAACGATACTAATCGGTTCCTATTTTAAAATATGCGTCATTACGGAGAGATATTTATTTAAATAGACATTGAAATAGCTCTTAAAGACTTTTGACTGTAAAACTCTACTATAATATAGCATAATTAAAAACTTTTTTAGGATATTGTTGAATATCAATAAATCTTATACATTGAGGTCCCTGAGTGGTCTTAAGGAACCTCAAATCACATATATCAAGTATTTATTTATTTAACTTATCACATCAGTCGTTCGTTAAAAATTACCATGTTAACAGAATAAAGAGTTTTGGAGCCACCTAAGAGCCGGCTTATGGAAAGGTTTAAGGATCAATGTGACCAAGACTAAGTGCCTTCTTGCCACTACAGGCTATACAGACTCGAGCCACTATAGAATTCTACTCGGAAGTTTCAAGATATGTTGACGATGACGATCTCCATGTGGTAGAAGAGTTATGTTACCTTGGTAAGATCGGTGAAATTCTAAGACACATTGTTGTCTACTACCATACGTCTCCACAAATTCTTGAGATTCAGTTGACTCCATAAATACACAAAATACAAGATCTATCGCTTCTTGATAGCTAATCCTCTACGGAAACGAGTCCTGGACTATTCTGACAGAGGACTCCAATTCCTCAGGTTGAACAGAACTTCTTGGAGATTAGATGCAGTCGCGATATTAAGAATGCGACCCTGAACCAAGTTTTTTAAACCATAATTGGCAACCTGACCATGTTACCGTAGTTTGATCAATTCTGATGAAGAATAACGCGATTAAACAGTTTTTTTTGAGAATTTTCTTTGAAAGGCGTTCAATCTATTTATTCTTTCCTTTTGTTGCGTGGACTAAACTATAATTAAGGATCCTTAAAATCTCCTTAAATTCTGCAAATTCTTTAATAAAGCATAAAATCTGGAAGGCTTCAGGTCAGGTCAAAATGGATTTGAGGTGTTAATCTGCTGTGAAGGAGCACTCCGAGATTACGATCTTGCGTGCGTGGTCAGCTACGCCTGCTATTTTGTAGTCGAAAACATAAGTAATAAAAACAAAATAAGTTAGTGGCTCAGACAACCAATGCGATTATCGTATGTTCTTTGTAAATATACTTGATTTTCAACAAAATTATTTAAATGTCTTTTTGATATATGAAGAATCAGTATCTGGAGTCTTTTGAGTAGCAAATGCAACACTGATTCATATCTTCAAATGTTTGAAGAGCAGTATTTTCAAAGTAGAACTGGTGACGACATCTGTTGCTAGTACGAAGAACCCAGTGTAAACTCCACTTTGGATGAATTCCCAGTTCGCAGGACATGATTATTCAACTATGGTTTGATCAGTTCTAGGATGCTAGATACTGTTGGATTAATTTACTACCACGAAAACAAGAAATAAATTACATTTTCTGATACTTAGTATTTACAAAAACCTTTATAGCGAAAGATCTACTACAAATGCTCATTGCGCTCTCACGATTATCCAGATGTCATACTCGGGAGAAACTGATCCCGCCAAAGCAACTCCTGTCATCTTACGCTCCAAGCACGTCCACTGTGCAAACTTGAGCTCGATGGTAAATCACTTCATTCCTGC
>KZ061751.1:21071-78229 GCA_002091835.1 Anopheles maculatus
GGAAAACATCGGTAGAACCTTCCGAAACGCAACCATATGCTGCGGGATTGCATTACAACCGAAACCCAAGGCACAAAGTGCTCGTGGAGAATAGGTAGCGGGATTCAAAAAGAAATTGTTCCCACAACAAAGCAAAAAGCGCAGCAGCAAGACCTTTCGCATCACTACACATGTTGTGCATTAGGATGTCTATCGGATTTCGGGAGCTTTACGCTGCAGCCTGTGTTCGGTCGAAGGGATGTCGCCTGCTTTTTTTCGGAGGCTGTGTAATCCGATCCTGGGTTATGCATTGTGTGGTCCTCTTAATACGGGTATCCTAGGCGAAGAACTGTCAATGGTGCGTGTTCTGCTTTCGCTCGAGAAAGAAATCCTTATGTTTGTCCTGAAACATTGCTTGGAATGATTGATTTTCATGTACTCTTGTAAGACATTTGTTATTAAACAGATTTTTGGAATGATGAAAGAAACATGTGTAAAAGAGTTCCAGTAAGCAAGAATTTGTCTCCCAATTTATAACTACACTCCCTAATCGCTCTTGACCATCTTCCTTTAGTACAGTTCAAAGAGACAGTGAGAGAGAGTTATTGCACCTCGAATAGGTTCATTAATTATATTTTGTCACTCACTTTAACGATCCTTCTGGGTGGTGTGTGTTGTGTTTGTTTTTCTGGTTTCACTTATTTGGCAAGTGAGTAAAATACTGCTCCTTAAACCACACCGTCTCGACATGTTTGGTTGTGGTGCGTGGTCCAAACCCTTTCGTTGCCAAAGACACCCTCCAGCAAGCACAGCACAGAAGAAACGGTTTTTGGAGAATGTGAAATAAATTATCCATAATGTTCTGCGCTTGTTTTGGTGCGATCGGAGCATGGGAAAACTAGGGAAAAACTGTTGTCTCGACGTGCGGTTACTCCCTTGAATGGTGGGCGTTACTGGAATGTTTTGGTTTTGGAGGAGAAATTTCATTAAAATGAATTTTAAACAGGATCTTTGTCTTCGTCTCGCTTCAAATGACATATTTAAGCTTATTTCTGATATTTTGGTGATTAAAGTTGCTCGAAGTGTAGTCATTTTTTTATCTTATTTGTAATTTCCATTTTCAAAAAATAGGCTACTTAAAAAAAACTCCAAGAAAAACAAAAAACCAAAGCCTCACAAGCCTTACTTCATACAATTTGCATTTTAAATGGTAATTGGGATGGATGAATGGCCACCGCTCATGATCATCACCATTAGCGTCCTCAAGTACCGGCAGACGAACCTGCTTCTTCAAACTTTCCACCCCCCCCCGCAAAAAGTCAAATTCTTTTCGTTATTTTAATTTTATTTTTAAATTATTAACATTTTTTCCACTTTATATTGAACTTTATATGTCCAGTGTCAGATAGTTTTGATTCTCTTTCTTTATTTGAACCCACAAAATTATTCCTATTTGGCGTGATTTGCTTATTTATGGAAAGTAGCTCAACTCCTCCCAAAGCGTACAACGCTCACACACTTGAACCCTTAAACTTTTAACTTTAACCCATATTGTTTACCATTTTTACCCTGACGTTTGTACATGGTTTGCTCCACCCGAAACAACCAGAATTGCTTAACCGAACCGACAACCAGCACTTGTAAACCCCGGGACGGATTCAACTTTTTCGCCGCAGCTCACGCTTTCGCGGGAAATTCAACTTTACAGTTTTAACAATTCCGAACACGAACAAATCGTTTTCCAGCTCAAGTGGACCGAAACTGGACCAGATTGAAAAGCGCCCGGCCAGAATCCCCACTCTGCGAACCCATGGCAACCGAAAATATCTCATCCCGTGTAAGTACCAAAAAACGTTGGCAGAAAAAGGAAGTTAAAAATACTACACCGAAAACTGCTGGAAAGGTTGCCGGAGAGGTTCCTACAACTTTGTGCCAAACAACTTTTGACCAAACTGTTTGCATCGATCGGAGGATTTTTTTTTCTTCTTCCGTCCTGCGAACCGAAACTTGTACGCCACGGATATCCCGAAACCTCCCGACCCTCGCTGGCGCTGTTCCCAACGGCAAAGTTTAAATAATTGCGCTCAATTTATTACGGCCGAGATCGATGTCTTGGATCGATTTTTATTCCTTTGCCGCGTGTCCGGAGCACCGTATTAGAGGTTGGGAAGGTTGTGCTCGTCGTTTTTTTTTTTAAAAGCGAATACTGCACATTTCCACGTACCATGGTGCCATTATCAATCGAAGTTGGAATTTACTTCCGTCGCATGCCCGGGTTGCTGAAATTGTTGGCAATCGGCGGCAACGGTGGTGGCAGTTGCTTTAAGCAGTGGGAACCGGTGGGAAAAAGTTTCGGTGTGCCTTCGGGGTGATTTAGTCTATCATTTTGTGGAGAGTGCGAGCGAGTGCGAAGGGAACTTAAGCGGTGGAAGGAAAGCACGGAGGAGGGACGGAGTTTTAAATCAGAAACGGGTGTCCCGGACGGATTATCTTGGACGACATCCTTGCAAAGGATGAAAAGCACGTAGTGATAGTTTTGCATAGTTAATGACACATAATATGCCTGAAGCTGATAGTTTGTGGAATGATTTTTTAATTCGAATACCGTCCGCCAGGGGGAACGAGCTTTAATGAGTCGATATTAGGTATGAGAAATTAAAATTGTAGACGCTTTAACGATAGCCAGCAGCCATATGTGCCAGTTAGTACGAAAAGAATCTAAATAAGTCTTCCTTAATTATTACAATTCTTAAGTAAACAGAACATGGGGGTCTAGGATGACCTAAGCCAGTTTTTTTGTAAAGGTTTTGACGTTTTGCAGCTAATTGAATCTCCAAAAGTATTGGATTGAAGCAAAATGCCAAAAATTTGATTAGAGCAGATGTCTTTGTTTGCTGCAGTCTTTTAATCTTTCCTGACAAATATTCTGAGAAAAAATATACAAGTTTGGGACGCACTTAGCAAGTCAACTGTCAAACTGGTGTGTTAGTTTTCAAACACTTCGGAACGAGTAACTGATTTCGGTTCAAATGCTGCAATATCGTGAATGTTATGTGAATTAAATGTAACATCTTGAATTGACTGCTTCAATCAAAATTTTTGACAGATTTTCTATTGGTGCTGTCAAAACTTTGATTTTATTAATTACATATATTTTGGGTTCGCAAGAGGGTTTTTGCTTACAGGAAAGTCGCCAAGACACCCTTGAGTGGTTTGCATCATAGTTACATGTATCTAAATTTGCTGATTTTTACTTATATCTATTCACATTCCTGGGCCGTAATGTTCAGGACTCTAAGCTACAAGAGTTCCTGATGTTTTGGAGTTCATGTACCTTTTAAAAATCCGTGTTCTACGAGTTCTGTTGTAAATATATTACAGTCTATTCACTCTTATTCCTAAATCAATTTAAATTCTTCAACATATCTTAAAGTGTGCTTAGTTTCACATCAAATAGCATTTCTTGAGAAGATTTTCTGAAGCATTTAATCGACACAAAATGTTTTTACTCTTAAAAAAAGTCCTTCGGATTGCTAGATTTGAAATGAAAACCAAACAAATCCATGCTCTCTTTCTTTTCGCCACTGAACTGAAAAGCCAGCAAGATGCTACTACCGTATTCATAGCACTTATTTGTGTCTAAAAATTCATACGAATACACAAAGGTCTCTTTCGCCAATCGGTACGAACCATCAGGCACAAGGCTCTCAAGGTAGGTACATACGGGTACATGTAAAGAAAACCATACAACTTTCCCAACTGCAACTAGCTCCAAATGGTTGTGAAAAGGAATTAAGCCTTAAGGGAACGTTTCAAGAACATGGACAACACATGACCAGCTCATCATTCATTCGAATGTCGATGAATAAATGAGAATCAGTCCCGTTGCGAAGGGCAGCCTTTCCCTGAAGTCAATGGAGAGCGAAAAAGTCCTTTCCGTTTTATTCGTAGTGCTGTCGTATGCTAAAGGTTGGAATAGAGTTTTCATACGATGTTTAAAAATATCATTCCTTAGAATGTCAAAGTTCTGCCTAACTGTCTTCCTTTAATTGCAACAACCAGCTCCAAATGATTGTGCCCCGACGCACAATTTATTCGTTCAAATTTCATTAAACTGTTCATTTCATCATCGTCCTAAGCGCTAGACAACACTTCTCGCGTACGGTGCCCTAGTTTCTTTTATTTTTGAAGTAATCTTCTCTATCCCTTCAGAAGCACCCTCGTCGGCTAAGTACATTCTCGCGAGCTACTCACCTGGTGGGCGAAAGATTTCATCAGCCGCTTGATCCTAACCGAACACTACGCGGGCATACCGACACGCTAACGCTTGGACCGGTTTCGTAACCGTTCCGGTAAAACCAGGCCACCAGGCAGGATCAACCGTGTGACAGTGGATAATTTATGCGTTGCACAGTGAGAGAGAGAGAGAAAAAAACGCAACCAACCACACCAGGATGCTTTACACACGGGCTAAGTTCACCATGCCAACAGTTGAACCGCACACGATCCGCAGGCCAATAACCTTGCAGCTTAAGATGTCGACCACCGGAACCGCGTCGTCGCCGTGAAATAGACGAACCGCGCTCATCCTTCGCACAGGTGGAATGTGCAAATATGCGACGATCCGCTTATTAAATTCCGCACATCACCTGCTCGCATCATATCCCGCCCCGAACCGACTGCTTGGGGTGGATTTTTCACACTGTTAAACACGTGCCACGCGGTACGGTGGGTTCACAGGAGCAGTGAAAATAAAATGTCACACTCAATATTTAATTTATGGCACTGCACACGCCCGGCCAAGAAGAAAGTGGTTTTCAAGTGGGTGGCAAATCAAATTGCTTTCCTTTGGCTGGTGCCGAAAGCACAGACACACCCACAAACACACACTTCAAAGGGTATTGGGACTGAGGAAGTTTAAAGCTCACGTTTACATCCCCACGACAAACATTCCATCGCCATCCCAGGGTACTGAAATTATTGGAATTTTTGTGGGTCAAGTTGTGATGCTGATGCCGCTGTGTGAAAATGAAATTATTATAATTGTAATCCATCGGTTTCGGTTGCATTCTATGTAAACAATTATTCTGTGGATTGACTTTAAAATAAACGGTTCAATTCATCGTTGCATGAAAAGGTTTGAAATGCCTTTGTTGGTATCAATTTTCCATTAATTGGTACGGGGATGGATTTCTATCGATACGGTAGCTTGCATACTCCCATATCATTAATTTGTCATTAAAATTAAATTCATTCCAACGGCTAATGCTGATGTATTATTCGATCATTGAAACAGTGATTTACATAACTATATGAGTGGTTCGAGTTTTCTAATCCATAAAATTAGTTATATTTTAAATACTCAATTCACAACGGTTTTAGAGCTACGCAGCTAAGCACTGGGAACCATATAAACTACTTTTTCAATAAAGAGGCAATGTTGTTTTGTTTTAGTAGCTCTGGAAGAATTGTTGCTTGAGCAAGATAACCTCAATTTATTTGTTGACTTATGAAGCATCTCATCCTGGATAATCTAAGACTGTTCTAGACGGCATATTAAGGAGACCAGTAGTTGACACAGTTTTGTTAAAGACGTAACTCTCTCAACACGTTGAGTCGAATAGTCTGATAAATCGGTATTGAACGATGCTTATACAACTACAAGGCTCGGCATATTTTGCACTCCAAAAGGTTGTTTGCTGGTGGTTTCTTTTCAGAAGCATTCTGCAGAATTCGTGGTCCTGGTATTTCTAACTTCTTTGACTTAATTGTTCTCCTATGTCTGGATAGTCATTACTTCGTAGTGGCGAGCGTTTGACTTCATTTATCCTGGTCGTGGAGTCAGACCTGAGGGTGATCGGATGCGGCCGGGGGTGAAGAAGTGCAGCAATAGACCGAGTGCCCTGTCTACTAGACGTGCTCCATAGGAACCGGCCAGGAAAGAAGAAGAATAAGGTAATCTGGTCGAGAACCAATATCTGTTCTACTTCGTGAGGCACCAAATGGGGATATCGGCGGATATTTAGTCGCTCGACTAGTGTCTTGCCTTGTGCCTGAATATCTATTTGTGGCTCAAACTACCCAAATATTCAGAATTCTATTACTCGCTTTTTTATTGTTCTTTGGCACATTCTTTGGCAACCTCGAGAGGCTGTTCCAGACAGTATTTTCCAATTATCTCCTCGACTTTCGTTGGGCCTATAGTTAGAAAGTTTGTCCTATAAGCGGGAAGACGGACCAAACTCCGTGAGATAGAACATTGAGGTCAATGATCACTTCAACTTGAAATGTTAAAAAAAAATAAGTCACCTTCTGTCAAG
The DNA here is from genome assembly GCA_002091835.1 of Anopheles maculatus. Lineage (NCBI taxonomy): Eukaryota > Metazoa > Arthropoda > Insecta > Diptera > Culicidae > Anopheles > Anopheles maculatus. The sequence continues at coordinate 27,371 of KZ061751.1, forward strand.
CAGTCAAGCGATATCTGCTTTAACCGTCAGTTTATTTACAAAAAAACTCGCTCAGGTCATCATAGACCTCAATGTTTTCTTATAGTTATGCTACGCACTGTAGTATTGCAATGAAGTCGATGTATGAGTTTCCATTGAAATTAATCAAACAATTGTTTACGATAGACTTTTTTTAATGCGGCTAATCGATTCATTTTAATGCCTCCAGGATTAAGGAAACTATAGCCTATGTGATGTGCTCAATTCTCATGACTCAAACAAATAAAGCACTTTAAACCAATTCTACCGCAGCGTGAAAAATCGCCACATAAAAATGCTTCCTAGAATTCAGTATCCACCACGATTCTCAATCATACGCTTTTGTTCATTAAATGCCACTAGAAACAACTACCAAATACAATAAAAAAAATTGTAACCCACAGCATAGTGTGTGTAAGCCACAAAAATGAACCACACCATACACAGCACATAGGTCATTTAATTTGTCAAAAAATTAACGCCTGGTTGGCGCCATAATTGCATCACACCGTCGATCTCGTTGGGAAGCCACCACATGAACGCTTCCATGTGGTCTGGTCACCCGGCCGGTCACGTTTTGCAGTCATAACCACACGAGATCTGATCAGACGCGTACACGGGACATAAAACGGCTCCAACCACGATAGCTGCCGATCGTGGGTCCCTCCCGAAGGCAATCCTTTTTCTCTATTTTTCCCAAAAAAACTCTCCCACACGCACGGTGAAAGGATTCCGGTACCCGGGGTTTGCGATATCATCTTCCGTACAAAAGTGCTCGAGGGACCATTTCCGACGCTCGAATCAAAGGGAGCTGATCGATGAAAGGCGTTCGAAGCGAGGGATACCGTGCATTGGGATGCAATAAAAAATTATATATTGCAGCCGGGAATAAATCCTCACCGAAGAAGTGCGTAAAATGGCGATGCGAAAGGGCTGTGCTTCCGGCACGGGGTTGCTGATGGTGAGGAAACGCGGCCACCAGAGAAATAGCGTCGGCCGTCAACAGCTGGTTCGAGATTGCTTCATTTTTTTTCTTGTTGGAAGGTGCTTTAGGGACGAGGACGAGCAACACCCTTACATCGGAAGCCGTGTTCTTGTAAGAAATTTGATCCTCGGTCGGTTAAGCGGTGTGGTGGATGAAAAATGACTCCAGCAACCGATCCTTACACTCTTCTCCCTCGAGGCACTACCAATCTGGTGGACCACCAGTGGTTGGGTGGGTGATGCGATTCTAATCGTTTCTTTGTGAAGCAACACGGAGTGGATGTCTCTATTTTGCTGGTGAAGGTCTACTGGATATTCCTAGGAGGCAAGTAGCTGTTGCTGGAATTCTTCTTGTGGAACCGGTGAAGGTCTACCGGATATTCCTAGGAGGGAAGTAGCTGTTGCTGGAATTCTTCTTGTGGTAAGTGTTGCTGCGGACGGGGAATGGGATTGTTAAGGATATACGATATTTCTTCGATTGTTAGATTTACATAATATAATGATAAAAAATAAGAGTTAAACAACCTGGCTCTGGATCGTGAATCGAGTAGGTGACATAACGCTGGTTTATTGTCACCTGCACGCTTGTTGCGATTCACATCAACCCACCAAACGGTGCCAGCTGGCCGTGAGTGCTTTATTAGACCATGCTCCCTTAAAACGCATACATCTCGCAGGCAACATATGCACTTGAGTGGCACCTACAGTTACAAGGACAGTTTATCCTTTCTCGCGGATTTACGCGCACACGGCTCAGAGACAAGCAGTTGAGAACATGAGGGTTGTAACGCATCGTTACATACATCGGTAGCACTTGAATCCTTGGTGGCGTGGTGAGGCGAGAAAAGGTGTGAAAAACAAAAACCCTCACTGCAACTGCAGCAAGTAAACGTACACCGGGGAAAGGTAATAAATATTTCGTCGGTGACATCCTGCTTGGCAAAAGGGGAGTTGCTTGTTGTTTCACAGCGCTTGTCACTTGTCCTTCGATGCCGACTGTTGCTGAAGTTTATTCCAGTTTGGTGCTGTACTAGACTTTACGCCAGAGAAGCGAAAACAAATTTAAGTCACTCGTAGGAGATGAAGAACATTGGGGTAGATTAAAGTGTAAGAAACTTGACGATACTGGTGAAAATAGATTTGGTTTAAGATGCGTTCTGGTGAGGTGTTAGACGATAAAGAAATTATTGACAGTGAATTCTAGTAAACATTTTTGTTGTTTCTTCAAAAATCTTTGCAATCACTGATCCTAGTTTTGAATACTTTATCTGGGTTCTTTTTCATGTTTATAATAAGACAAGAAATATGTCAATATGTTCTGATAACATTTCCATGTTGGAAAAGGCTACCTAGACGAGATAACCAAGCTTTATTATTACTTTAAATGTGATTGTTTTCATCATAGTTTATGAGATGTCCGAATGTTACATTCATTTTTTTTAAATGTAGATGGCTTTCAAGAGCTTTATCCTTGAGAAGATTCCGAGAAATCAGAGAACGTGATGGACCAGGAAGAAGGGTTTACCTGGAAATAGCAGGTCACCGAAACAACTTCAAACCTAGGTGATCTGCTGACGAAATAAGGATTCGAAGTAGGTTCTTTCGACTAGCGATAGGTCCTCTTAAGCTACGAATACCTTGCACTGAGAAAACACGGATGGCAATTCGTCGGCTCAAGAACAACAAGGCACCAGGTACTTGAATTGCTACTACCTCCAACCATCTTTTGCCTGATTTAAAAGCCGCATACAACAGAAAAGCTAGGGTGAAACTATACGTCGCAATGAGCTCATTTGGAATTTTGGCAAAGCTGACACTTTGCTACCATGAAAGGCCTACATCAGAGACGGCCTTGCTAATCTCTTCAATCTGTCGCTAAAGAGGACTTTTCGAGACTCGGATGTGGAAACTTCAGGGACTCACTTTTGTGAGTCAATCCAGATCCTGGCATACGCTTATGGCATAGACATCATTGAATCGAGGCATATTCGCTCATACTACAAACTAAGGAATCTTTTCATTTATAGTTCTGGTGCTTACATACGTCTCTGACACATGGACTCTGTCTGAAACTGACGAAAATGACTGAAAAATATATGCATTTACAGATCAAACTAGTCTGAATTCTAAAAATTACTCACATTTAATTTTTAGATCACTTGCTCTGTAAATGAACCCACTTTCTCCTATTAAAAAGTTTCTCTTTTTCCTCAATCTAGCCATCAGGAGTTTTTCATACATCCCGTACACTAGAGCGAACGAATAAAAATCATCCAACAAGTGTGATTCAACAGCTGTGTGATCGCATCCGAAATCAACACACCGAAAGTTAAGCATTCGTTACGAGTGGAATCATTGTTGGCTAATCTTTTGATTACACAGGAAACTTTTTCCGGATCCCGGGGCATGCACACATGTCCACCCAGTAGCACAGAAGGTTTTCATTTCTCGCTTACAAAAACTCGCACCGTACAGTCATTCGGAGATAGAGTGAGCTGTTTTTTTTCTCCAAAGATGAAAAATTTGATGAAAGTAGTTTGTTTCTAGTTCTATCTGGCTGTCAGGAAACAGTGTGTTAATAAAAAAATCTATATGCGAAAGAATGCGTTTCGAATGTGACATAAAATGCACCACAATCATCGTGCAATGGTATTGCTCGACCTCGTTCCAGATATAAAGGATGTTACATCAAAAGCAAAAATCAAACACAAATTGGTAAAAGTAAATAAAGTATCTCTCAAGAATCAAAGTTCAATATTCACCAACGCGACGCACACACACACAATCAGTATCCTTATTTTATGCTCACCGATATTGATCTTCCCCCGTTTGTCAATGCAGTTTTTCCTTGTATTCTTGGTGCCTCAACTAAAAGCATTTTCGTTTCCGGGCGGGGGGGGTCCGGGACCCACCAGCTCGGACTCGGATTCACCGGGACTCGGAAGCAGCGCAAAAGAATTGCAATTTTCTTAATGGATTCCATCATCTTACCTGTGAAAGAGAAAGACGAAACAAACAGAGAATGAGAAAAAAGGCACACTGGTCACAGTACGAACGTTAGAAGATAACAGAGTGCGAGAGTGAGTGAAGTTCTTGGAGAGATTGAAGAGTAAAAAAGTCGGAAAACTATTCGACCTCCCCCTAAAAAAAAGCCAGAAGATGACCAAAGGACCACTGCTTACCGCTACCATTATGATCTTAAAGCCCTGCTCGTTCACCACCCAGCATCTTTCGCTTCTTCTTCTGCCAGTTTAGGGTTGGTTTTCATCATGCCCGCGTTTTCCACCGTTTTTCAGTCAGTCACATTCATTTATTATCATTCGGGTGTGGGCGCTTTCTCTCCCGAGCAGCGTTACGAACTAAAAGTATCATTGCCGCACTAACTGCACCCAGTTCACGTCCCCCCGGCTTTTTTTTCGCTCTCTCTCTCTCTCTCCCCCATCCGGTGGCAATTCCGGTTCCGGTTCCGGCGAAACCCAAGACGAAACTGAGCAGATAAAGCAAAACACCCGAACACGGAAGCTATGACTAGCCAAACTAGTGAACAAATCATGCCAACGGTCGGTCGGAAAAATGGTGACAAAAAGAAAACGAGCCAAAGTGCATGATAAGATTTCACCGTGAAAATGCTCACTCAGTGTGCTCGGCGTTTGATATCGGTCACCCGCTTCGGGCACTTTTTCCGCGACACTTTCCCATCCGAACCGGACCTGTTTGGGTTGGATGGTACTCCCAAGCCAAAATGGGCGATGAGTGTGACATCTTGACGATGGTTAAAGATGTTTTTATGCACCCGACGTGCGGGTTCATCGTTTACTGGGGTGAAAACTAAGTTGCAGCTCAAATTGTGTTTGCATTATTAACGTGTTCTGTTTGCGTTATGATTTCGCACGCGTTTGTAAGTAAGCAAATTTAAGTGAGTTGATGGTATGCACAGAAATGAATAGAGACAGCGAGAGAGAGAGAGAGAGAGATCATTAATTAATTTTATTTGTGTTCCTTCATGGATAGACATTTTTTATAATTTAAGTGATTTTGCTGAAGAAATAAATGTATTTATGCGCTTGAATGTTCAATAACAGAACACTTATACATAGATTTCCAGCAACACAGTGTTTTAGACAGTGAGTGACATAATTTTATGATCACTTGGTGTTGGGAAAATACAAGAAATCTTTCAGGGATCGATAATACCGTGTAAAAGCCAGATGTGAGCTGTGCAAATTCAAGGTTATCAATGGAATTTCCTCCTTTGTTTCCTTTTTAATAGTGAGCTTCTAAAGGTCTTGTTTTATTGCTCAAAGGGTTTTTTTTTTATTAAATTTGATAATTCAGAGTCCGCAAAATTATTATTTTGATGTTATAAAATTAAAGCTACAAGAGGATATTATTTGAAAGCTCAATCCCTCCGCTCCAGGATGGAAAACCAATTTCAGTTATATGGCTACCATGGCTAACCATGCAGTACCCAATACGACCGGTCGGTTTTTTTTATTATACTTTGAATTGTGGGCAGCTCTATCTCGGCTATGGTATCGCGAATGTTGTTCTTCAAAGCTTCGATAGTTCGTGGTTTGTTTGACGTAACATTGATCTTTAACGGCTCACCACAAATAATTATCCAAAGGTGTCAAATCGCAGCTTCTTGGAAGCCAAACGACATCAGGATTGTGATCTATGATACGGTCTTCAAAAAAAGTGCGCAAAAAATCGATTGTCACATTGTCTGTGTGGTACGTACCACTATGCTATTGAAACTAAATGTCTCCAAGGTTCACATCTTCAATTGTTGTGAATAAATATTCACTTAACATGGTCCTATAGTGGTCACCATTGACTGTTACCGTCTCAACGTCTACATTTTCAAAGAAAAATGGTCCTTTCGACCAAAATCCACACCAAACAGTCACTCGTGATAGATGCATCGGAAATTCTTCAATGACGCGTGGGTTTTCCGCGCCCCAAATCCGACCATTCTGCTTGCTGACATAGCCACTAATATGAAAAAGAGATTCAGCTGAAAAGATGACTTTATTCTCAAAATCAGCGTAGATTTCAATCCGATCGTGTTAGGTGGGTTCACGAAGCAAAAACGCATTGAATGAACCATATTCGTTAAGCAGAATATTTAATAATACTAACTATCTGTCATTATACCAGTGTTGCCATACTAGAAATAATTGGTAGCATGGTCTAGCTTATGACTTATGCTCATTTTTAAGCTGTAGGTCTCAAACTTTGAGGTTCTCATGAAGGTTTGCAATATTTTCTTGGCTTGAAGCTGCGTCACAAGGTTCACCATCCCACAGAAAATGCATTAGAATAGCTTAAACAATACAGGATTAGACAAGAACATGTAGAGAGTCTTGAGAGCACTCTATTCGAATTAGGTCGTTTCAAATGATTTAACAATTTGTAATTATTTTAGCACGATTTTAGTTATACTTATAAAATAAAGGTGAGTTCTTGGATTTAATATTCAATAACCATTCAGTTAACAACTCAAGCTTCTTGAGCAATCGATTCTCATTAGTAAACATAACATAAGCGATCTTAATTGGAACCGAAGAACATCTCGCACAAGCTATCTGTCTGGGGCAGGAAGATTTTTATTTATTTAATATCGAAAATATCTTTTATATTTTTAAACTTTTATCAATAATGCAATAGCCCTCTAACCTTGAGGCATAAATAATAAAATGCTAAGAAAAAATCATCTGAAATCTCAATTTACTCGTTTCAAATGAGCTATTTAATATAAATTCTCATAAAGCTAATCAAAGGTATTTTTTTCCAAAATAAGAGTAAATATAAACCGCCTGTTTTGAATCGTTTAAGTCATATGGAAACCATTTTTATCCGTTTTCCAAAGATTTTCATTTACTTTTCAAGAAGCGAAAAAGAAAAACTGTTAATCATACAATTATGCTGCGCACTGTAGAAGGAATATTTCCTCAAATTCAAGTTTAACCGAAGACATTCTCTTCAACCAGCAAGAATTTCGTTTCGCAACTCCAAATTATGCATCCCTTAAAAGTGTTTGATGCAAAAAAGCATCATAAACGCTCACTCCCAATCAACCGTTTTATTCCATTCACAAAATTTCCATTCTCATTCACACTCTACCGGCCGGCAGATGCAATTCGCACGATGCAAGAAAATTTGCATCAAAAAAGGTTCGGTTTCAATTTAAAGAAAGTTAAAATTTAAATACAAATTCCACTTTTTTCCCTCAGCACCCCGCCCAACCCAATCCACCAACGATGCAGCAGCTCCATCAAACGCCTCGGCACATCGGCATTGATAGTGATGGATGGGCTAAAATATTTCCACAGCTTGTCTGAGGTTCACCGTCCGTTTTGGGTTTTTTGCTTTGTTGGACTCGTTCTTTTAGCATCTTTGCTCCGTTCTGCATTTAGTCTCCACCACCGCTGGTAGGGTTGATTTCCTTCACACTCCGGTGCTGCAGTGCATTCTGCACGATCCGGGCATACTGTTTTCCCGGGGTGCGGGCTAGAGCAAGCAAACCATCCATCCACGGTGCAACCATCAATACGCTTTACGATACGACACCAATCAATCGTCCTCAACCGGGGCTGAGGGCCGTAACATTCCTTTTCTGGAGCGCTCTTGGACTATTCGAACCGCCCAGGGAATGCTCTACCGATGGAAATATGCCAGAGTGGGGTTCGGGTTTTCCAGGGTTTTTTTTTTTTGATCTCCTCAAAGTCTATTTTGCTTGCTTTGCTTCCGTGTAAAGGCAAACAGCAAAAAGAAATCGAAAAAAAAAACCGTCGCATGCTTTTGTTCCTCGCCTATTTTCGCTCACCTTCGGCCGGAGTTTCTGCGCCCGGTTAGAGAAAAGTTGGGGTGAGAAGAGGCCGTGAAAAATTCCACCGCAGCAATTAATCCTCACTCTCGGATTCTGATCCTTCTCAAATACGATGGCCCCGGACCCCGGGATGGTCATCACCTTCCGAGCTGGAATTCGATTGTTGTGGCCAAACCGGTTGTGGAGCGCCGCCTGGAGAGTGGCAAGGACGCACGGTCCGTGGTACTGGTCACTCAAACACACACACACACACAGACAATGTTGGTGCGCACAATTACATGCACTTTAGGTCCGGTTTCGGTAAAGAGTCCTTTGCACCCAATGCAAGAATGATCTGGTACGGTAAGAACGAAAGGAAAAAAAACCCTCGTCCTTGTTTTCCCCGCTGCACCAAACATACGTGCTGAACGTTCGCGTCACTCAATGAGGCAAGCTCGAGTTGCAGTAAGGGTTGGGAAAACCGGCGTAGAAGAAAAAAGAACCTCTAAAGAACTCGGGGAAAACTCGGTTGGAAATTCAAAATTTATAGCCTCGGCACTGAGCAATTAATCTTTAACGGTGGAACCGAAGGGGTGGCTGTGTGGCTGGAGCGATTCGGGAAAAGCGGATTTTGAAGTGGATGGAGAAGAGGTTAAAATGGTTCACTGCCGGACGAAGACGACGACTACGACGACGATGACCATCTGGGTTGGGTTGAGTAGATTGGCGGGAATGATTCCTTCGGGAGTCGGGATGTTTTTCTTCGAATGCATTGAATCAGGTACGCTCGTTCGCTGATGTGATGTTGCGCTCGTTTTCACTTGGAAAAGTGTTGAGGTTCATTCGGGGTTTGCTTTTCCTTTGGTTTCTCCTTCAATATTGTATGTAATGCAGATGAATCTGAAGTTTTCTTTAGATGTTTTTGCATTAGTTTGATATTTCCTTGATTTTTGCTATAGTTTTTACGTCTCTTTCCTTGGATTTATCTAATTTAGTTTTTGCATCCTTATTGATATACACTTTTACTCCAATTTTATTTTATTTTTTTATATGTTTCTGCATTAGTTTGATATTTTCTTGATTTTTGTTTAATTTTTTAAATTTCTTTCCTTGGATTTTTCTAGTTTTGTTTTTGCATCCTTATTGTTATACACTTTTACTTCGGTTTTAAGTTTTAATTGCTCCATTGTATGTTTTTTCTTATACTACTTATTTTTTTACTTATACTACTGAACATGATATAATTTTAAAAAGTTCTTTATTTTCTTAAAGCAAAGAATCCTTTTTCGTCTTTTTCCCCATTTTGCTATAAAACGTTCCCTATTTTCTGGTATTTTGTTTTGATTCAAGCACCACACCAAACCACACAAAAGCAAAGGAGTTATTCATTAAAGAAGGTTTGTTTTTCTCCCTCGCAAGGGTCCTGTTTAATGCACTCCATTCCAGTTGTGCCTTGTAACAGATTCGAGGGCAAACGAATGTAAGTAGCCCCGACCCCCAGCGTTCAGTTCACAATCGAACTGGGCAAGGATCAATACTCAAAGGAGTACTTTCAGCAGCGTTGCTGGAATGCGAATGCGTACGTTCTTGAAATAAATTACAACGAAATCTCCCACCCACGCGCTAGAGGTGTCTCGGCATTTCATTCCAGGCATTCTGGTGGGGAGGCCACTTTTCCCGGGCGAGTTTTTCCTTCTCCAAAACTCCCCCCGGTCCCCACTGGAGCTCGGTTTTGGCTACGTTTTACGAGCTGTTGCGTAACGCGCTGGTAGATAATGACTTCCGGTGCAGAATGAAAGGACTCGGAAACAAACGAATGGCCGAATCGTTACCCCAACGCCAACATTGCGGCCAGTTGGACGGTGGATCTCTGAGTTTTGGTGTGTGTGTGTGTGGGTTTTTTTTTGGTTGTTTTGAGGGTGGACTAAAAGAAGGGATTTTATTGCATCCGGTAGTAAGAAATACTTTCTTCGCCGTTACCGTACGGCTTGAATGTGTTGGGCGTGGAAGGTGATTAGTGCCGCTAGGCAAAGGTACAGCACCGGAGAGGCTAATCATTTGCGATTGCACTTCATTTAACCGGCGTTGGAACTCTCACCGAATAATCATTATCATGTGCAAGTGTGCGGTGCAACCCGGTTTGCTAGGGGAGGTGAAGTTTCCAAGGGAAAGTCCAAGGGAAAGCGGCTAGTTTACGACCATCGAATGCACACAGGATGACCCCACTCGACCGTCATTAGTTGGGTACACAAAGGGGTGTAATGTGAACAAACGGAATTTATTTACCAGAATTTAAGGGCCTGCATTAAAGTTGAAGAAGTAATTATTTGAGTAAAATTAGGTTTTCTTAAGTTTGTTTTAGTTATTCAACATTTAAAATGAAAAAAACAGCATTGATATTAGCAAAATGGCCTGGCTTGATTCGTTATTACCAACAAGGAAAGCAATTTTAACTCCTTTTTTATTTTCGTTTTGATATAACCTCTTTTGAATGGTTTATTTTGATTTTTAGTTTGTTTTTGTATCGTGTTTTTATATATGTGTATTTTAAAATTAATCGACGTAATATTTTTTATTTACATTATTATTAATTGACACCTTTTTCATCTTTTCATTTTGCATATTTACATATTATTGTTGCTACTTTTTTCTCTATTCAATTTTTTATTATCTTCTCAAATGTATGTTTAATAAATTATATCTATGAAATGATGTTTTATTTCTTTTTTATGTGTTTTACATATCAGTTTTCACAGCTACTTTTTACTCTTTTTTTTCTTTGATATAGATAATTTTCCTTGCACTTCTTTTTTTATACACAATGTAAATTTTATTTCTTTTCGTTTTGATATTTTTTTCCTCTTTTTGTTTGTTTTTATCATTTTAAAATTATGCATTTGTTTCACTTTATGATACATTGTTTTGTCTAATGTTTCCTGTTAACATTAGATAAAGTTTTGTCTATTTCATTTCAGGTTTTTTTTTCGGATAGTGCTTTATTTATTTACGATTTCTTTTCGAATTCTATTAACTTTCTTGTTTATTTCTATTTGATTCCAATTCTTTATGCGTTAATTATTTCCTGTTTCTTATTATTATGATTTATTATTATGATTATGATTTTAATGTTTTTCTATAAAAAAATGTCATTTACATTACATCTATCTTTTCGTCATCATATTTTACATTCAAATTTTCATTCAATTTTACCGTTTTCTCCTTTATTTTAGGTGATTGTATGACGTTTATTCAAGATCATTTTGTTTCTTTTTTTATTTCCTTTTAAAACTAATGATGTTACATTTATTTGTTTTTCTGCTCACTTTAAAATCTATTCCATTAAAACTTTATGCATTAAGTCATCATCTTCCTTAACCGTTAAACAAATTTCATTTTTAAGTAATTCTATTCACATATGTTGAAGCACCAATCCAAGTTTTACGCTGCCATCGCCTCACACTTGCCTTCAACCGTTGAATAGCGCTGTTTTATCATTTCTTTAGCATTGCTTACCATCTTTCAAACCACATCGAACCAGCACCGACCATTGGTTTCATTATTCATGCCCAGTTGCCAAGGTCACTAATCCACCAAACACAGCACTGTCCAGCAGGCGAACCTAGCGGAAATAAGAGAATACCCAAACCCCGTACCGCTTTGATGGTCAGCTTAGTGAAATGCGAAAAGCGCACAAATCTGACGTTAAAGTCAAAGCAAAAAAAAACAAAGCAAAATACATCGACAATTTTCTAGCTTAAGCCGCACCGAAACACAGAAACCTTCCCCCGTACGGAAAAATTCTAGTTCCGCTTCAATCTTAGCGGGCGAAAAGCGAAAGCAAAACCCGAAAAAAGAAATCCAAAAACGCTGCATTTTGGATTGTACTTGTCTACTGCTCAATCACCATTCCGACGTAATCCGTTGGGGTTGGAGGCCAGATTACGTTATCTCCACGCGTTTACCTGGTTACCGGAAGAGAGTTTTTCCCCCTTTTCTGCCGTTTTGCTATAGCTGGAATGCCACGGTACCCGGGGAGGCTCACGATGGAGCGCCTGGTGGGTTGGAAAATGTACGGTATTTAACCACCTCTGTGGTTGGCTTGAAATCTCGCGCACGGCGGCACAAAACCACCAGTGGGAGGGCGATGCTGGCTTAGGCGGATTCACGCAGAATTTAGCACTCTCATCGCCCATCCGGTAGATATTCTTCCTGGCCACATCCCGTGGAACAAAACGGGATAGAAAGATGAAAGATTTTTCCCGTTCACGGGTTTTGGATTATATTTTACTATCGAAAATGAGTTTTCTATGGTTGAGTAAGAGATGGAGCCTTACTGGGTGTCCAGCTATTTGTAGACAATATTTTTCCCTACCCTGACAATAACCCTCGCCCGTGATTCAGATCAGTGAGAATCTTGATCTGATTAATTAAGAACAGATTATGGAGGATTTCAACCGACACGAGAGGACACTGCTGCCTTAAGACTACTTTAAGCGACTTCTCGGAGTGGATTTCAAAGTCCAAGAAAATTGTATTCTTCCAGGACAACCACCACCACTACCACCAACCGGTCGAGTGTCTCTACTGTGTGTGCCGTCTTCGTGTAAGTAATCAAAAGTTTTAATTCGAAAAATCCCACCCATTCGAATACGGTGGTGATGGCCGTTTCCACAGATTATGAAGCTTACCCAGTCTTTGCCGAGGTTCCAGTGGGTCCATCCCGGGGAGTGTGGGCATTTCCGTTATTTTCCCTGTTTTGTTACTGTTTTGTCCAGTCCCGGGGATGTTCCCTTCCAGAGGATGAGTCTGAGAGGACGCAGCTTCGCACTTGGATGCGTTTTTCCTTTTTAATTATGATGCCTTTCTGTAGACACCCTACCGGCGAGGAAAATCTCCGCATGACAGAATGTCTGTCCGTTCTTTGGGGGCCCGTTCTTGCTGTACCGCAACGCACAACAGTCCGGGATAAAGGTGTTGGCGATGATTATGCCGCCGGGAATTTAGCATCTCTCTCTCTCTGGTCCGGGTTTTTCGTTCGCTCCACGCAAGCTGAGCAACGACTGGAGCACAGAATCGAAGGGTCAGAAAGTTCGGTAAAAACACCAACTTCAGTACGTGTGTGTGTACGTGCGTTAGTGGTCGCTTTGGGGTCGCCCAGTACGAAAATAGTACGCACGTGAGGGTGATTACATTAAAAGTTGTAAATTTATCTCGTTCATTGTAATTTTTATCTTCACTTCGCACATCACTGTCTTAACAGCTTCGGTCGGTGGTGCAGGTGCGCGTTTGGGGTGTGAAATAAAACAGGAGGGTTCATGGAAGGCCACTTGAATGTGGCGTAAAATAGGATAGGGAAGCACACACACACACACCTAATCTCTACCTAAAGATGTGGAAACAGTGGATTTTCCCTTGATTTTCTTAAGGGATCTTGCTTTTTTTGTGTGGAGTCTTTGCTTGGTTCCTTGCAGCTGCCGATGGAATTTGCCCGTACAATAAACAGTTTATCTTCCGTAATCTCCGATGATCACGCAGCACACACACACCTAATCTCTACCTAAAGATGTGGAAACAGTGGATTTTTCCTTGATTTTCTTAAGGGATCTGGATTTTTTGTGGAGTCTTCGCTGGTTCTTTGCAGCTGCCGACCGAATTTGCCCGTACAATAAACAGTTTATCTTCCGTAATCTCCGATGATCACGCGGTAAGTATGGTTAGCTCAAATTTTGGGAAACAGGCTCTACCCTGCCGGGGCGTGATTGTCCTTCGCGGAACGAAAACATTCAAATTGCGTTCGCTTAAAGTTGGTACAATGTTTGATATGAAGTTGCAAAGAAAACAAACCATAAAGTGGACACAGTAAATGAAAGTTCCAAAGAAATGAATAAATTCATCGGTTTGGTATCTTACCAAGAAGAACAAAACCCAGGGAATCGATTTAGGATGAATATTACTTTGCAGCTCCAGGCTTCATCAACAGTGTACCCTTGGTGTGTCGTCTAGACGAAGCGAACAACCGAAAAAAACCTTCCTTTCTAGAAGTGTACAGTTCAATCTTGTTATCGCCCGCAATAGAACGTCACAGTGGCAGACAAAAAACGAGAAACCCGAGGAAGAGCAGCAGAACACTGCTTCAACTGAAAATCACCATTGTTGCATCAAAGCGACGAACGACGAGTTTGCCCAGCTGTGCAATTGCGTAGGTACAATCCGAAGCACCAATTCCGTTAGCTTCATCGAACGGAAAATTGATGATGAAGTTTATCACGATTTATGGTGCTGCAGATATCGGAGCATCGGGTAAGGCTGCAGGATTCGTCGGTAGCGGGCAAGTAGCGCCCTAGCGTTGATGATGATCTTGAAACACTCACTGCAGGTAGATGTGTTGAAAATGAAATTTTTGGGAGTTTCTTTTTGTGGAGGTAAAAAAAATGTATGAGGTAATGCGAGAGAAGTCTAATCAAATGAGAAGGAGGACAGTTTTTTCTTGCGAAAAAGTTCTAGCAATTGAAGAATCTCGTCTATTTTTAGATAAAAGCTATTTAAATCTAACTTTAAAACTGACTGTTTTCATGGGCAATCTAAAAATCTTAAAAATCTATGAATCAAACACAAAACTTCTCCAGAGGATGCACTCCAACGGAAATGTAATGAATAGATCGGTAGTAATAATAATTAAATCGAAATTCTGCTCAATGGTATGGAAACGGAAACGCGAGAGCGTCAGAACACTCCGGACTCTGCGTCCTCACCCGCTCTTTCAAGGAAAGCAAACGGATTTACTGATGGATGATATGGCCGGAATGAAGTGGTCTGCCAATCGGCAAAAACCTACCCCACCCCGGGCTGTCGTTTGGTTCGGTGCTCATCGTCGACGTCGAGCAAATCCGATAAGAAATTGATAATTCATTATATCTCCCTGGCCCTGGCTGCGGCGGAGTATAGCGGGCACGCTGGTCGCACGGAAAACTTCCAACGACCAAAAAACCCTCTTGTGCGGAAGCATCTCTAATGGGAGATAATGTGATTTGGAAAGTTACACTTCTTCGGATGGCTCGAGGCGCCCTCGGGAATGGACCACCGAGCCCAAACCTTGAAGTTCTTGAAGTATTTCTGGGTGGGTTTTGAGTTTTTTTTTTGTTCTGTTGCTTGCTAGCAAAAGGGGTTAGAAGCCGGTTCGGATGGGAGCTGGTTTATGGAAGAAGGGTTTGGCTTTCGTCGTTCTTCAGATTGAGAGCAGTTCGGATGATTAATCTGTCTTATTTGCTGCGGTCGTTCTGATTTTGGTCATTATGGGCTTTCTCGAGAGGTGATGATGAATATTGAGCTATGCTGAGGTGATGGTAGTGGTTGGTGGTAATGTTAATGAAAGTTGAGGCTTCATTATACGTTTTGCTGAAGTAATTTTCATTCGATTAGTTGTTCGCGTGATCTTTTTCTCAACAATTTCTTATTTTTAGACTGATTTGACTAATTTTTGTAGAGATCTTAAGGGCTTGAGTATGAGTTGTCTAATAAACAAGAGAACGAGACAGCAAAAAAGAAAGCCTCATGAAATAGCTAAACCTAGAAGTAAAAGAGTCCAAGAAAACAGAAACTTGATGAAGTCCTTTAAATATTGTATATTGATGAAGTTCTCCTTATTCTATTTTAAGAAAAATCAACAAAAAATTTAACATTTTCTAAACACAAAAAATATTGATCTTGCTCCTCAATATATTTAGACGAGTTTTTGCTCTCCTCCTTTTCACCAGAAGCATCCTCCGTCAGCACCGTTTGCGGATAGAATGGTTCCTTTGACCTAACCTCTGATCGGTAACAGTTCACCAAGATCAGACCAGCAACGCTTCCGTTGGGAATGTGCCGTAGTTTCCAACCTTTCCAACCATAGCTCACACGGGAGCACCAACTTTTGTTTTTGTTACTCCCGCCTTTTTCTGTCTACGCTTCCACAATCGGTCGTCTTCATCGGTGGCTCTCACCACTCAGTTGGGTGTGATCAAAATCAATGAACGTACCCGTGTCGGGTAAGCGTGTGATTGCGATAAGCGACAGGGCGTTGCTGGAGCGTCTAGCGTCTGCTTTCTCCAGGTGCTTTATTGCACAATCGCTGCTTTCCTTCCAAACAATGCAATATTTGCAGCACACCTTCCGAGCGGTTGCAGTGTAATCTCGAAGGATTTTTAAATAAGAAAATACCTCAATCTTTGCATCACCAATGATGTCGTTGAATGGAGACAAAAACCAACGAAAAGAAAGAAATACAGGGACAAAGCTTTCAAGAAACACATCGAACCATCACAGCTTCTTGAGAATCGTGAAGGAAAACATCGGTAGAACCTTCCGAAACGCAACCATATGCTGCGGGATTGCATTACAACCGAAACCCAAGGCACAAAGTGCTCGTGGAGAATAGGTAGCGGGATTCAAAAAGAAATTGTTCCCACAACAAAGCAAAAAGCGCAGCAGCAAGACCTTTCGCATCACTACACATGTTGTGCATTAGGATGTCTATCGGATTTCGGGAGCTTTACGCTGCAGCCTGTGTTCGGTCGAAGGGATGTCGCCTGCTTTTTTTCGGAGGCTGTGTAATCCGATCCTGGGTTATGCATTGTGTGGTCCTCTTAATACGGGTATCCTAGGCGAAGAACTGTCAATGGTGCGTGTTCTGCTTTCGCTCGAGAAAGAAATCCTTATGTTTGTCCTGAAACATTGCTTGGAATGATTGATTTTCATGTACTCTTGTAAGACATTTGTTATTAAACAGATTTTTGGAATGATGAAAGAAACATGTGTAAAAGAGTTCCAGTAAGCAAGAATTTGTCTCCCAATTTATAACTACACTCCCTAATCGCTCTTGACCATCTTCCTTTAGTACAGTTCAAAGAGACAGTGAGAGAGAGTTATTGCACCTCGAATAGGTTCATTAATTATATTTTGTCACTCACTTTAACGATCCTTCTGGGTGGTGTGTGTTGTGTTTGTTTTTCTGGTTTCACTTATTTGGCAAGTGAGTAAAATACTGCTCCTTAAACCACACCGTCTCGACATGTTTGGTTGTGGTGCGTGGTCCAAACCCTTTCGTTGCCAAAGACACCCTCCAGCAAGCACAGCACAGAAGAAACGGTTTTTGGAGAATGTGAAATAAATTATCCATAATGTTCTGCGCTTGTTTTGGTGCGATCGGAGCATGGGAAAACTAGGGAAAAACTGTTGTCTCGACGTGCGGTTACTCCCTTGAATGGTGGGCGTTACTGGAATGTTTTGGTTTTGGAGGAGAAATTTCATTAAAATGAATTTCAAACAGGATCTTTGTCTTCGTCTTGCTTCAAATGACATATTTAAGCTTATTTCTGATATTTTGGTGATTAAAGTTGCTCGAAGCGTAGTCATTTTTATATCTTATTTGTAATTACCATATTTAAAAAATAGGCTACATTTAAAAATACTCCAAGAAAAACAAAAAACCGAAGCCTCATAAGCCTTACTTCATACAATTTGCATTTTAAATGGTAATTGGGATGGATGAATGGCCACCGCTCATGATCATCACCATTAGCGTCCTCAAGTACCGGCAGACGAACCTGCTTCTTCAAACTTTCCACCCCCTCCAGCAAAAAGTCAAATTCTTTTCGCCAAACATAACCCTACCGGTGCCGATGACTTGCTGGTTTGATGGAAAATTTATGTCCGCGAAGACATTTCACCGTTTGAAACGCATTTAGCTGTATCGTTAAGCTGAAGTACGTACTTCGCAAAGATCGTTAGCATCGTGGGTTAAGGAATCGACATTCGCCCTCACCAACACCAAGAGACCTGGGAGGCTCGTTCCCTAATTTTGATGCCCAGTTTCCATTACACCGGATGGGTTAAATAATTGGGTGGAAAAGTGTTTCACTGCGTCCCATTGCATAGTAATGAGTCAATT
This sequence comes from Anopheles maculatus, assembly GCA_002091835.1. Classification (NCBI taxonomy): domain Eukaryota; kingdom Metazoa; phylum Arthropoda; class Insecta; order Diptera; family Culicidae; genus Anopheles; species Anopheles maculatus. The sequence continues at coordinate 45,112 of KZ061751.1, forward strand.
TGAAATGCATTAATTATGACAGGAGGGTAAAAACTAACGTTCCAAAAACTGTCTGGGGAGTTGCAAATTCTTGTGAGCGTCCTGTGTCAGAAAGCTGAGTATTATCGAAGGTAATAAATGTTTTCTTCTCGTAATAAGGATGTTTTTTTTATACTTCCGATTTGCATGGAAAAATAGGACCTCCACAGTAGGCCACAGATCATTAGAAAAGAGCTCCAGCAGGAGGGTGTCTCGTTAGCGTTGGGATGTATCCGCCCAACCCGACGACCGTTCAATATCCTTCGATGTGTCCCGGTGGTTAAAAATCAAACACATTTAATTTGTGCTGTCATGTTACGCTTCATGTCGCTGTCAGTCACTGGATGGTCCCGACGGTGGTCAAGCTCCAGGCACGTACCGGTCGACCATGGTAACCCTTGCACACAGACACCCGGACACATTCGTGGAATGTTGCCGAATGTGCACAAACTGCACTGTTGCAGGGTTGCGTGGCAGCAAGGCACCGTGGTAGGTGCTTGATTGCACGCTGCGGTTCCGGTTGATATTTGATGGCACTGTGTCCATTCCGTGTGACGGTTGTCAACTGTGCCGGGGCTAAGCAGGGTCGTACGTACGCCAAACGTCAAGTGCGCTTGTGTGCGAGTGTGTGTCAGAGAGCTCCATCGCCACACATGGAATGAAGTGCTCGCAGCTAATGCAACATGCAAATGAACCCCGGTTTCGGTGGTTTAGGTTGAAATGGTTTGAGTTTTGCGTTTTTAATAACTCGTCGGCGTTTGCTTCATTTTTTAAGTTGATTTCCAGTCAGATAGTACACTTATTAACTTTCTTCTGGATTGAATTCTGCTTAAATTACTCTCAAATGATTACTGCAGTAATTTAAAATTGAATCACATTAATCTCTAAAACAAATAGGTAAGTTTCTGTCTGATTGCATTGAGGACTTCAAATTAAATTGGAACTAAAATAAAAATTTTCTGATTAATTTTAAATCGAAGCCTTTAAATATTTGTATTAGTAAAACAGAGAGCTTTTCTTCAAAACTGCATCAACTTTCAAGTTTTTGTTTATAGCATATGAAGACAAAGACGGCAGAGTTCTCATTCTCGACAAGAAAACGTAGCGAAGTTTGAGCCAGAACTCTGAGAACTCTTGCTTGTTCCGATATATTAAGTTTCTCACCATGTTTAGATGTCTTTTAAGACCTGCTTAATATTATTCTCAGCAAACGCAATTATATCTCAAGTTTAAGAACCCGAAATGCATATGATGTTTTCGCTTTTCCATGTGCTGAAAATTCTAATCACTCAATCTCAGCAGCTCTCCTCCATCATCCAAATAGCAATACTCGACGTCTTCATCATCCTTCCCGGTTGTTTACTGGTCCCGTCGCTTTTGATACCGAAAATTGGCAACAACTTCTGCCCACGGGGCATTCGATCACAGCCACATCCATTTCGTCAAAAGCTGTTTGTGTAGAAAACCGTTTTCCATTCGATCCTGATACCGATTGATTTCGCCGACTGTCCCCCGTGTCCAGGGTCAAACGAGGGATGCAAAACTGTTTGTACAGGTCCCCTTTCGATACTGTTTCGACAGCGCACGTATACAGCGCCCTCCGGGAGACGAGCTTCTGCCAGTTTTTTGACACGACATTTGGAGAACTTCATCAAACATTTACAGGATTGATTTGACCTCAGCGGTGGCTCGGTAGCTGGGTTTGTTTTCTCCGGGTTTCAAACTGTTGGATCGGTGTGTGTGTGTGTGTTTTTCGGCCAAAAACCTATCTCCCTAAGGAAAGGTTGGTGCGTGCTCGGGGTAATTATTCCTGTCGGAAGCGCATTTAAAATATGACCACTCATTAGTTCCGTTGACGTGTCCATCAAACGGTGCGCCTAGGGGTAGAAAAACGGGGTGCAAGGGGTGTAGGTAAATTGGGAAATCAGTATTTGTTGTCACCCGGCATTAGTTCCGCTATTCTGGTTCCGACACCCGAAGAGCACAAACACAATCGAGCCTCCGGGACGAAAGGCAACAACGACAGAGAGAGAGAGAAAAAAAAGGAAGCAGAGCCAGGAATGCAAAGGACAAACGTCAACGGTAGCGCTCAGTCCTGGTCAGGCTGCATAGAAAGAAACGACAATGGAGAATGACACACCTAACGTGACAGCTAATGATGGCGAGCTGTCCTCCTAATCGGGGTACCATGAGGGTTCGCAATAATGGTTGCGATTCAAGGGTCGCTAAAAGACCATGTCGTTGTGTGACAATGAGGACAAACATGGACGCTGGAAAGGGTGTGACAGGGAGAGGAAGGGGAGAAGAAGAAAAAAACAGTAAACGCACCAACGTTGACTTGCAGATATGGAAGGATTGGTAGGAAGAGACACAGTGAGAGCGAATAGGATCGGAAAGGGTGTTTGGTGTGATTGCAATTCCTCATCAACGACGTCATCATTAACATCACCATCAAGCCGGGCACGTCACGGTATTGATGCACCATTTTCCATGACTCTTTATTATCGTTGTGATGCGCTTTCAACTTTTATGCCACTGTTGGTCGTCGGGTTGGTCTTTTCGCTTCATTAGACAAACGATGGGACAGTGAGCTGTGATCGTTGGACAAAAGATACTTCAGTTGTGTCTGCTTTGTGTAGAATATTATTGCATTTTCTTCTTCGAACTATTTTTGCTGCACTACCCAATATTCCGCAACGCAGCTTTAACTTAGCTGTGATACAGCTTTTCACACATTTTCCCTAGCATAAAAAAGCACCACAAGAACCGGTCTTATGCAAATAACCCATCGATATGTATATTTCTTTGCCACGCACACACACTCACTATGCACGGATCGTTTGCCGAGAGTATCTGACAACACTCAATGAATAAGCAAACAGACGAATGAATGACACTGTATCACGATACGGAAAATCTGTGCCACCCAACCACCCAACACCCAAAACAGCCCCCGGGCAGCCGACAGCAGTCTGTCCGTGGCAGGGTGTGTTGTCGATGTCGGTTCCCAAAATGGACCTAATACATCATGATCAGTATCGGTGTGAGATCCACTCCACCATTTTTTTGTCCTTGCTTCGGGTTTGAGTAATTCCCTCCAGCCATTTCTGCGACGCTGCGTCAACGTTTGTTTGCATTGGAATTTGGTTGACACATTTCGGCAGCTTTTCGGCAGGGCTGTCCGGATCGGCACACGGACTGATACGCCGTGCAAGACGCTACCGAGCGATGACGATGGTCAACCGAAAGGGATAAAGGGACACTCTCTATTGCCACACCTTGCCGTATGGAATCGTCACCATCCAGGAACCAGCGAGAGCTACTTATTGAAATCTTCCATCCTAAAAACTTCCTGGTCACGCAAAGTTTTTGCGTCCACCTTCGGGTGGGGGTGGAATGGTGTTGTGATGGAGTTTTATTTTAGCACACGCGGAATAGGAAGGAACCGGACAAATGGGTCTTCTCGACTAGGAGTTGGGGTAAACGAGGGTTGATGGGTAGAATTGGCAGCGTGGTTCGGGAGTGTGATTCGAACGCGTCGGAAAAGATATAATAGATGGTCTCATTAATCATTCCGTCTGGTTGGTGAGGTGGGTTTTAGCGAGGGAAAATAGAAAGAAAAAATCAGGACACATTTATTAAGGGTTCCTTAGTTCCCTAGCACGCGGAGTATAATGGCGGTGCACTTACAGAACGTGTGATTGTGAAGGTGTTTCTTTTTCGAAGCAAATAATGCTATTCCGGACATAGAGAAGGATGCTACTTTTGAAGTCTAAATGCATGTAGACACACATTTTCCATTGAAGTTGGTATGTAAATTATATGGAAAATCCCTTCTATGGATCGTTTTTCAACAACTATGACTTGTGGTACACTCGTGGCCGTTATCCTAACGAATTCTTGGTGTCTACATAACCCTTTTCGATCCCTGTTCCGTCATGCAACATGAGCATGAGGACAGTTAAGTGCAGGACATTAGTGATATGAATAATTCAGGCACTCGATTAACACCTTCGAGATCAAGTTTTGGTCAAATAGTACATGAAGAGTATTTGCATTTTTGGGAGGATAATGTTTTCTTATATCTAATATCCGCTAGCTGCTCATAATGCCGTACATATTAAGTTCCTGAACACCTCGTTTAATACGTTTGAACCTATTACATATACTTTCTGACTTACACAGACATTTTTTGACACGAGAATGAGTGTAATTCGAATAATAATGCCTAACTGTTGGTAAGTTCCAGTAACTTGGTATTCAGAACTAAATTTCTAATTTACATCTTTCAGATATCAATTAGATTTGATTATTTATTTAAAAAGGACATAATAATTGCACTCAAAAAGATCTGAGCAAGTTCATTATCAGGAACTCCTTCTACCTTCTAAGAAACATATCCTGGTATAAATCCATCTAAGTTAGAGGATTCTTGCAGCTAAAGAGAGCAAGAGCTTCAATTCTCTAATCAGGACATAATAATACATGATTTTAATACATTATCAGGAACTCTATCTACCCTCTAAGAAACATATCCTTCTAGAAATCATCCATCTAAGTTAGAGGATTCTTGCAGCTAAAGAGAGCAAGAGCTTCAATTTTTGAATTTCAGACCTTCAACAAGTTGTTTCGAAAAAAGACGTTTGTATTATATAGTAAATCCACCTGAAATTAGTGAAGAAACAAGGATAACATCTAAAGTATTTGTGAGATCTAGAGTGCATCAAATATTTTGATATCTGAGATCAGAATAAGATGCTAAAAGTGTTTTAGTCTAAGTTTGTTTTACAATACTGTGAAAATCAAAAGATTCTTACAAAGTTCCCAAAAAAAATATGACTGTTTTGAACTTTGCTTACAAGCTGACTAGTAGCTCCGTTCTTACTATCTATATCATCTCCCATTCAGCCAATGATTCCCACTGGATTAATTAATCGACAGATCAACACAATCCTAGTAAATAAAGTCGTCTAGCCACCCTCTTGAAAAGAGCAACCTCCAACACGAGCCAACCTTATGATGTAGCTGTTGATGAATATTCTACAATAAAACTGTAAACCATCGTCTTGGTACTTCATCGTCTGTGCTATGCAACGGACAAGCATGAAAACTCGCCCATGCCTAGAGGTAACTGCAGAGTAGCTTGATTTAGTCTCGGCGATGACGAAGGAAAATGTTAAGGATCGGTTGCTTGGAAGAAAGTCCCCAAGCGATAACGATAACACTCCCAGAGCAATCAGTGGCGAAATGGCAAAATGTCTGCCATACTTTTGCAAAAGATTTTGCAAGTGTTTTCCAAGGCAGTTAGAATCTTTTGTCGTATTACACCGAAATTTTATCTAAGAGCTTGATTCGTCAAAGTTTTAAAAAGATCCTATAATGTAAAACTTTCTAAATGAAGCTAAGAATATGCTTTCCATTCAAAACTACAAACTTGTGCTGCATCATTCTCTGCCACATGACTACCCGAGAAATGATCAACGACCATCCCCGATGTTCTGGTAGGGGAGTGAAGAACCAAACGCGGCTTCCCCGTTTTTTGATCCGGTTGTGCAAGCAATGCACATAAAAGCCATTCCCCCTACGGACTCATCTCGACGACATCAGCTCACATGCTCCGTAACCGTCCGTATTCCCGGTGTAATGCTCATGGTCATGACCCACCAGTTAGCTCCCGGCACGATTAAGGGATTTACCCGAAATACGCAACCAACAACCCTCATCCGTCATCGCGTCAGCTGAACGGCAATCACCATCGTCGCTGTCAGGGCTGCTCCGGACCATCCTCAGCGTAAAGAAAATAGCTCGAAGGATCGGCAAAAAGGGAGACAGCTTGCACCCAAGAAAAGCGCCATCGAATGCATTTTAGGCTGCTTTCGGGTGTGTGTTGTGCAACGTCATCATTACCGTCATCATCAAATGTTGCTACCACATGGGGGGGGTTTTTGCGTTTGCTGGGTATGCTGAGATAGTGTGAGGTTATGGTTTTAAGGCGATCGGCAACTGCAACACCAGTACAACTCCGCAGACCGTAGTCAATGCTGTTCCACTCGATTTGGGGCGAGCAGGAAGTAGAGTGCTGTTACCCAAAATTCGTGACTCATAATTTTTCATAAATTTCTTACACTCTCCTCAGGCCCGCTCGTCTAGACGAGCCGAGGGTGCTGCCAACCGGCACACAAACTAACCCATTACCGGTGTAGAGAGTTTACTTTATCAAGTAATTAATTTCGAAACCAAAAGGGAAGCAGGAACAACTTTCCGTCAGCAGCATTATGTGCCAATAAAAATGGACATTCATTCGCATGCCGGTATCGTTGTTTCTTGCTGCTGGTACACCGGAGGTAGCAGTAATAAATTCCGACATGTTAGAATAAAGCAGCGTTTTATCTTTCGGTTCGGGCTTCCGTTTTGTCGACTTCATCAAACGCTTTGTTTCTTTCACCCGGTCCGGTGTACCGAGCCATCCGGCATCCTTTCCCGGCTGGTGATGAAATGTTGAGGAACATAATTTTGATGTGTTGTGCTTGCGTCGTTTCAGCTGTTACTCGGTTCGTTCGCTTCACTACAATCATTCCCTTGGGTGGTGGTGGTGGTGAGCACTTAGCCAAGAGATAGTTGATGTCCTCGACGTACCAGGCTGCGACTGCACCTTTCGTTCCACGCTTGACTGGTGCAGCTGATCTTGTGATTTTCTGATGCACTCTACCGTAGCTGCAATGGTGCAACACCGACGTACGGAATCCTCACAGGGATTGTCGTTCAGGAATTACGTGATGAGAGTTTAATGATTATCTTCTAGCGTTTTTGGAACGCATATACGTATGTGTGACGAAGGTCATCCTCGAAAGCGGAAGAAAGTCCACCGGACGTGACTAATGGATTTGATGGACAAAGTCAAAGAGAGCGAAAAACGCCTGAATGTATGCAATCAGCTGATCGCCTGGATGGAGACGCATTAGGCACTCATCGCTAGAGTTGATCACAAGAATTACACAGTAGATTTTAAAGGATTGAAGAGATGTTTTGGGGTAGGAATTGGTTGTTTGAACTCTTTTAAATTAATATTACTAAACTTTAGCAAAAATTCTGAATTCTACACTAAAGTCATACAACAGCAGCAGGTTCTACCATAATTTATTTGCCTTTCAATTATCAATCCATTCTTTCTCCCAAACCATCGCACACAATTTATCCCGTTTTATCCCACTGTTGGGAAATGATCAAAGGAATTTTACTCCTGAGAGCAATCATGCAAATCGTGCGCGTTTCGCTTTCGGGCTTTTTTTTCTGTCGCTGTTTTTATGCCTCATCATTACCTTTTTTCTTCCCAAGCATCCGCGCGTGAAGGATGAGATCGGCAAGTTTTACCATGCGGACGCTTCCGGATGATGGTTTATCGCTTTACCCTCGTACGGAGGGTTTTCTTTTTCCCTGGTTTTTTTTTATTGTTTCTTATGCTAAACATTCATTTGGCCCCGGTACATACGCCGATAATCTCGCCACCGAAATCACATCAATCAAATTACATACCGTATCGAATTGGAACGAATTTGCAATGCGAATCGAAATGCTGAGGAGCACAAAAAAAACAGAAATAGAGCCACCCGAATATGGTTGAACCCTTGGCCTCCGTCGGGAAGGTTTGATTATTATCCAGCGTCCAATTGGTCAGTGGATTCATATATTTTTCCGTTTTCGATTCGTGCTATTATCGAATCATCCCTTTTTCCGGACTCGGGAAATTGATAAACGCAGGGCAGCACGCAAAATTATGACCATAAAAAACGAGGGATCCGATCGTGCGTATTGTTTTTATTAACTTCGACCCAAAAACAAAGGCTATTCCTGTGGGTCTGCACAGGAATCGGGTGAGTCAGATCTTGAGGCTCGAATAATTTCCAACAAGTCACTTCCTTTCTGTACCAGAAAAATGTTTCCAGCACCCCACCCAAGAAAAGCAGTTCAATTGTTTAGCCGGCACATATCCTCCGGCCACGATCGAAGGGGAAAACAGTCGATAAGGAAAGTCCTCCTCACTAGTGAATCAAATTTATCGTTTCCGGTTTCCCCCCCATTTGAATTGAGCGTGTATTTGTTTTTCCCATCTGCGAGACGAAGGTCGTGGCACAAAGAATTCCTTCTTGTCTTGCTCCGGTGGCGCACAGCGACGGTAAAGGAACTACGGGCAGCAAACCGACTGGTTTTCCTTACAGGTTTGATGGAGGAAAAAACATCCGGATTCGGTGCGACGCGAAGGAAATTTCCACCGGGAAGATGAGCTAGGGAGAAAACAGACAAAAATTCTGCCCAGACGGCATGTTTATGTGAGGCATAATGTTTTTTCGGCAAGCAGTTCCGGTGGAAGGCGTACGCAAAACGATAGCGCAAAAGAAAATAATCAAAATTCTTATCGTCACATCAGAAACAAATAAATTCACTCCCACTCTCGGCCCGATTTGCTCCAAGGTGACTGTGTGTACAGTGTGCTGCAGCAGGCTGAAATGAGTTGTTGGTATGAGCCATTTGGCAGGAATTGTTTGCGTTTGTGGCTGAATGGCGCTTGAAGTGAAATTGGACCCAAAGAAATGTAGGCAGGGTGGTGGCGTCGAAGGGCGATGAATATGATTGGGAAGGTAAATATTGTCGGCACACGTGGTGGAGGTGAAAATTGCCGACATGGTGCAAATTTTATGTTGCCTCTGCTTCGGGATGCGCATCAAATAAAATGCATTTTAAGGGTTTTGAATAATTTGATTAGTTTCTTAAGGCGCAAGTCAGCAGATACTGCAGTTTGGGTAATTTGAGAAGTGAAGTCTTGATGATGTTGATTGGCTCTCATTACTTAGGTTTGCGATAATAAATTTGGAGATTGTGTAAGTTTTAAAACACAAATACCTCTAGAGTTCTCAGTCTTCATTCTTGCTGCTTAAGCTCAGAGTTAGAGTCCTAAACTAAGTTTGAGATATCTTCCTTTTGAATGGGTCGGGTTAGAATTATGGATAAGAATACTCTTTCGTTTTTGCGATTTAAATCGTAGTGCAAGAGTCACTTTAGAGATTCGAAGCCTTAACTTCCTCTTTATAGTTGCAAACAGTAAATAAATTATTCTCACTCTATCCCTCTCTTACTAGAAATTCTTTAGTCACTAAGAACGACAATAGTTACAATAGACAATAGACACTCCTTAAAAGGTGGGTAATAAAAAGTGAAACGTGAATAATGAGAAAAGTCCTACAAATTCTTGTTTTGATTTTGTAGCACTCGTATACCTGGTTTTTCCTATTAGCAAACTTTTATTCCTCAGATTTTATTTATCAAGGTTTTCGAGAGCTAAGTTAAGATTTTGATAGACAAAAGTCTTGCATCATTTCTTTGATGAATTCCCCTGAAAGATTGAAGCAAGTTTGAGGAATTTCTCGAATCGTAAAGTAACAACTAAACGAAGTTAAAAGAAAATATCAATGGAAAAGCAGAAATGAATAATAACCTCTTTGACGCAGTTATCTGAAAGCTCGTGATGGCTTGCAGTAGTTGCTATTAAAACTATTGCGAAGGACTTTTACAATCTAGCATTTTTTATTCAAGTAGAACGACCTGGCTGTATTGTTTGCAACCTAGCATTAATTGATCATAAAATCGGAAGAGGAAGGCGTAGTATGATTAAAATATTGATGAGGATTATTAGAGTTGTTAGGAATATTTGTAAGAGTAAATGCGGGGCCGATAGGATTGGATTGAGGATCAATGCGACGAAGACAAAGTACCTGCTTGCCGGAGGCTCTGACCGTGATAGAGCACGACTCGGAAGCAGAGTATTAGTTGACGGCGACGATCTCGAGGTAGTAGAGGAGTTTTGCTACCTTGGCACGATCGTAACTTCGGACAACAACGTTGTTTAGGAGAAATCGTGCCTACTACGGACTGCACAAACTCCTGAGATCCAGAAGACTCCAACAACGCACGAAATGCGCCATATATCGTACACTGATACGGCTGGTAGTCCTCTACGGGAACGAGTCTACGCTAGTGGAGGACGCCAATGTACTCGCCATTTTCGAACAGCGGGTGATGCGGACTATCGGTGTGTGCGAGCAGGGCGTGTGGCGAAGGAGAATGAACCACGAGCTAGCTGAGCTGTTTGACGATACAGACATCCTGACGGTTGCCAAAGCCGGAAGAATACGCTGGTTGGGCCACGTGATGAGGATGCCGGACTCATGCCCTGTCATGAAGGTGCTCATCAGCGATCCGTTCGGTACGAGGCGTAGAGGAGTACAGCGAGCTTGGAGGCTGAATCAAGTGGAGTCAGACCTGAGAGAGATCGAATGCAGCCAGGGCTGGAGGAGTGCACTCATGGACCGGGTTGCCTGGCGAACGATTGGACATCAGGCCATGCCTATAAAAAGTGCTCCTTAGGAGCAGGCCACGAAAGAAGAAGATTCGTAAGAGTTTATAAGGATCCATGAGGAGATCTTAAATATTTTCTGAAACTAGTTCCAGAGTCTTCAACGATACAGTTTGAACATGAACTTTAAGCTTTAAGCAATTTCTTTCAGCGAAAATTGTAAAATTGCATTCCTTTAAAAAATTTGCATTACTCGATCTGGATCAAATTTGCAACACAAAGGTAACGAATTTCTTGTCTACATCGTACCTTACCTATCGTACACCAAACCGTATAAATCCACGAGAGGATATTTTATTTGAATTGCTCACTATTACTATGCAGCTTTACCTCCAAAAAAAATCAACACTGCTTCTACCGACAGGTCTCCTGTAAGTGTGTTGCCTCGGTGCAGAGAAAAGCAAGTAAACGATCCAACAAACAAAGTAGCAACTGTGTATGGCGCTGTTCCATAGCACTTGAAACATCTTCGCCTCCCGATACATCCTTGTACAGGACTCCACTCTTGGTTCCGATGCACGGTGTCTTGTCTCCGGTCATGGCAAAACTATATTTATGATGGTTTTTATTGAAAAATCTATAACCCCGGAGATGTGGTGAAGTGTGAAGTGATAAAGGTGGATCTCTTCCTGTTTGCATGCTTAAGTTGAAGGGCGCTATTTCTCTCGTCGTGTGAAAATTGAAAGTATTATAAAATTTGTTTAAAATGCAGTTTAACGAAACAAACGTGCATTGAAAGGGAAGAATCCTGATCATCATTCCTTGCGGAAGAAAATACCATGCAAGATGGGATAAAAGCAAACGATGCATAAATTACATATGCATGACGATTACAATTTATTTTCGTTTATTATGATTACCACCGTTTCAACCGTTATCCCGGTGCCGGAGAAAGAAATACGACCAGCCAGCAACTAACAGATCTTTCCACAAAGCAGCAAAATGTACGAAAAGTGCACGGATCACAACCATCAGCTATTCCTTCGCGGCGATACAATACCCGATGGGCATCCTCACCTACACAAGCTACACACCGTTGAAAAGTCCTCAAGATACTCGTCTTTCCCAGCAAAAGAACACAGGGGAATTGTATGGAAACATGATAAATGGTAAAACATTTTCGGGGGGCTTTTTTTCCCCGAAACGCATGACGAGAGATCACACTCACGGATGGACGGATGCTGTAGAATTTGTCTTTTGAAGACAAGTTTTCCCATTTGTATATTTCGGTGTGTAAATGGTATCGGGTGCGAAGGCGCGATTTTGATACGCTTCTCCGCCATCGCCGGGCATCCATAATCGTTGAGCTCAGTGGAGCGGATAGCAGAACAAAGTGCAATCATATTTGTCTTCATTTTTGCGGCTTGTGTTCGGGATAAAGGTGACGATTGAATAGAGAATTTGGGAAGTTTTTGATAAAATTATCACAACATTCAGTAGATTTTCTTTGCGAAAACATTAACAAAATTGTTTTAAATTCGTTAAAATATGCATCAAGAGTTAGGCTCTCAACACAACGGGCACTCCGACACGGCACTTTACACAATATTTGCGTTTCCTGGAACATTTCTGTATTGTCTTTGTACTTATCTGCTTAATCGAACTCGCACATCCATTATCTAACAGTCACACACACACACAGCTGTAGTGTGGTGTATTTGCATTTCGATTCGAGTGCTTACTTCCTTCGACTACTCTGCCCAACTACAACCGGCAGAACCCAGTAACGCAGAACTTCGCTCCAAAATTTTAGTTCCAAACCCGTGTGCTGCGCTCTACAATGAGACATCCTTTTGCAAATGGTATGCAGTTTCGGGGCCACCTGCATCCCCCCCCCAGTCTCTAACAGCATTTGTGTTTTTCTTCAAGCACACTTCAAGTCAAAGTGCATCGCAAATGCAGCGCAACGTTTGCCAGCCACACCATCTGCTACGGTGCGCCCGTCAGAATGCAATCATCAATGTTTGCCGCAACCGACCGAACGCTGGAGTCGATTGCAATTTGAACCCTGTAGCACTGTTTGCCTTACAGATGGCAGCGGAAGTAACGAAAATGGATGCGTCGTAGTAGTCCTCCGGGATGCATTTGATGAGTTTAATTATTAGTGAAAATTTGCCTTCATTGGAAGGAAAATGCGTATCCGACGGGAGTTGAAAATTTAAACACACACACACACACAGTTGGAAGCATCGCCCGGGTATTGTTAGGGTGGGAAGTTCTGCAACAACTGAACTCAAGTGCTTGGTACACATATGCATTTTAGTGATCGCATATGCTTCTTCTGGAGGGGTTTTCTTGCCAATATATAGAAAGCAGTTTTGAAGGAGGATTTTTCGGTCTCTATTCTGATTGATGATTCGAGGACATTACCAAGAAATTGGAAGTATGTAATTGTGTTCAATTTAATTTAGTAATTTGTTTGTTTTATTTGGGATGTTGGGAGAATCAAAATATTTGAGAGGACATCTTGTATTTTGAATAAAGTCTGCAATAAACTGATGATGCCTTGAATATCTCCAAACTAGCCATACTCCAACATACGAGAGCATCAGATTTCTCTAGACAAGAAGGAATCCACACAACTCTCAAACATTCCGTTACCATCTTTGCACCCCAAAACTCCCTTCTAAGGGTACGACAAATCAAGGTGCTTAGTTTGCTTCACACCGCCCGAAACGCCACCCTAGACCTGGCGGTAAACCAGCTTGTCATTTTGATTTGGGTGTACGGGCAAGTCCGAGACGACAACGACAGGCCAACGTAAAACCGATGGCCGAAACTTTGTCCATAACCATAATGAGAAGTTCCGTAATGACAGCCGTAACGCTGAGATGGATAAATTTTGCGAACCCAACTGCATTCAACCCCGAGCGCAGGCGAGTTTCACTGCTGGTGGTGACCATAGAGGAAAAATGTTGTGTTGACGTTTGGACGCGTTTGGAAAATGGGTGGCACCGGTGTGTACTTACGCTTAGCAGGGCGTAGAGTAGCAATAGAAGCATGGAGTGTGCCTTTTTAATACCCTTACCTGGAATAATAGAAGAGAGTTAAAATATGTTAGTAGAGTTTGATGTGATGTGTTGGATTTTTATGTCAGGAGCTCGTACTATCCTGTAGCAAACAACAGTTGCGTTAATTGCGAAACACAGATAACATGATATAAAATTGCCATTTTCTATTCTATTTCCAGCGAGATAAATTGTCTTTTGTTGAGTTCTTTGAGGTTTGTTTTTATAGTCATTTTCTTACTACTATATCCTATTGCTTTGTTTTTATGCACTATCATATATCTTGTTAGTTTTTAATCTCTTTTTCTGTGTATGTTGAGCATTGTGATTAAGGCTTGTTTAATTTCTCGTTTACATGTTTATTAGAATGATAGTTTACTTGAATTAGTCTGTACATGAACCTATTGATTTTTTCGATTGTAAGTTTTGTTTGAACACTTTTCAGTCCATTTTTTGCCTATCTTCCTTTGTTTGTTTAAGGTTTGATAAGTTTTTCTTATTTTGAGTAATATTATCACAAACACTATGAGTCAACCTCATTTATTATTTATTGTTGGGGTTTTATTGTGCTCTAACTTGTTTTTTTTTATATTTCTATTTTGTATTATGTTTTGTGTTTATGTTTCGGTAGTTCTATTGAAAAACTCGTAATTTTAAATTCTTTATACATTTCTTATGTATCTTCTACAGCTTTTTTACATATTTTTCTGCTTCTGTTATCTTCTTTGTCTGCCATCAATGTTATTTTTGATTATTTTCATTTTTTCTTTTTATAGTTTTTTTTTACTTCTTTCCGAAATTGATGTTTTTAAAAGTTTCCTTTTAGTATTTTCATTCCTTCGTTATATAATAAAAAAAACAACACTTTTGACGTCTGTTTTGGCTAATATTTACATAAATAATTTCAGCACTAGGGTGTTCTTCGTTGTAATTTCATTCGTGGTTGCCCAAGTAAACTCGACAATGTTTAATTTTAACTGAATCTCAATTTTTATATCAAATTTTGATGCAAAAAATCAAATTTGATTTAATTTGAACAAATAATTCTTCTACATTTGTTAGTAACATTGAATACAATACTTCACCTTAGCGATATCTGGACTCCATGCAATTTAATTCGATACGCTTCTTTCACGAAACTCATAAAACAACCAGTACCCGGAACATCAACGAAAAGTAAGCTGCAGTAACACATACAAACACCCTCATCTTTTCCATAGTTCATCCAGAGCAACCCCTAGCCGGAAGGAAAACTTTTCGCAAAGAAAAATTGCATAATCACAGCACAGCGTACGCCCGAAAATAGCCGATGGAGCGAATGAAGATCTATGACGGTGCAGTAATAAAACTGCATTAAAACTTGCACTGCCATATGCACCACGCCGGATAGGTGGGTCGGTACGGTGCAAGTGCGCACCAGGCGCAGCCGGCAACATAAAAAGCAAACCTTCATCAACCAGCACATGCACGCGCAAGGAACAAAAAATCAGAGCAGAAAACTAAATCCCAAAGTGCTAGGCTAGGCGAATCCATTCTACAAAAAAAAACCCCACCACCGCGTACCCCAAGCGAGGGCAGCTAACACAAATTTGCGATAAAGTACATATTTAACATGTCATGCACATAAATCACGATAATCACATTAGCATACGCGAGGCGACATCGACGACGACAACGATCGCTTCCATCGTCCGTCGCTTCTTGCTGCATCGTTTCGCACATGATGAAGGACGACCAAGCGTACCGAACGCGTACTGGTCCATCCAACTTTCGACCGACCGAGCTGCCATCCCATGGATGCATTTCCGATGCCCTTCCGATGTTTAATGTTCCGTGCGAATGGGCAAAAGGGTGAAGATTCAAATCCCCTCAAAAAAAAAAAGGCGAGTGGAAAATTGAAAGTGCATCCACGGCGATGCATCTCTGTTCGCTGCAGCGGTTCGGTTCGGCACGCTTAAACTGTCTGATCTGTCCCCCTGAAGTTAGTGAATCTGATCCAACCAAATGGCCACACAAAGTTCAAACAGCGATGGCACGGCACGTTACCGTAACCATTCCTAGGGACGAGAGATTCCTTGGAGATTGGTCCTTAAACTCGTCCAGCGATGGATAACGCTTCATCCCTCACCGATAAGATGATCCAATCGAATCCTTCAAATTGGCCAACTTTAAAGCGTCCGTGATGTGACCGGAGCGAAAATGGGCAAACTTCGGGTCGGTCACGTAGCTAGGCGAGCGTTACCGGTCCGTCAAGAAATAAATTGACTTTAAAACGACTTTGAAAATTAAAAACTTTTGGTCTTTTCCACAAACGGATCCTTGGAATAGATTGAGAAGAAAAAATTTGCATTTTAAAACTATTGGACATAGCATCAACATAAAATAATTAAGAATATACAATAAACCAAACCGAGCTCAGTTTATTAAGCGTACCATTACGCGGAAAACATGGCATTAACCCCCTGTTTTGGCTGCAGTTTATTATATTTGATAACGCAGGGGGTTTCGGAATTTGTGGGTTTTCGACACTCTAAGTGAAATCGGTTGATAATTCGCTTTTGGACGCTGTATTCTCTTGAAAGGATCTCGTTGTTCTAATGTTTACATAAAACTTCTTATTCTTCTACTCTCCATCTGTCACATCAAACCATTACATATACTCCCCACACTCAGTGTCCCGACGGACACGACTACGATGCGCACAGTGGGAGCGCCTCATCGCATACGTGCTTCGTGCGTAAACATCCCGGCTACCTTGAAATAACACGTTATTTCTAAACTTATTCGTTCAATGGTAGGAGTGCGATTTTCACCACTGGTCGTGTAATCAGCTTGTGGTCGGAGGTCTTTAATGTAACCACCCGCACGATTTGATCTCTTCCTGGATGTACGGCGGTGATTCTTGCGAGTGGCCATTGAGCTGGGGGTACATTATCTTCCTTTAAAATCACCACACGTCCAACGTCGATCGTAACTGGAGGCTTGCAGTATTTGGTGGCTCGAGCTTGAAGTTGCTGTAAGTATTCGGGGTACCATCGAGCCCAAATGCCTTGTAGCAGTTTCTGGGTACGGTGCCAATGCGCTAGTCTGTTGTCAGGAATGTCCGTTAGCTTGATTTCAGGTACCATTTGATAATTAGACCCAGTGAGGAAATGACCTGGGGTCAAGACATCAATGTCGCTTGTTTCCGATGGTATGGGGGTGAGCGGTCGGGAATTCAAGCACATTTCGATCTGTGCGCACAAGGTCAAAAAATCTTCATATAGAATGGTATTGGTACCTAGCTGCTTGTGAAGGTGTTGCTTCGCTGACTTTACAGCAGCCTCCCACAGGCCGCCAAAATGTGGAGCACGAGGTGGAATGAACTTCCACACAATTTCATTGACCGCACACCAGCCAAATATCAGCTCCCTTGATTTATCATCGGTTTTCAGTTGTTTGTACAACTGATGAAGTTGATTCGCTGCTCCTTTAAAGGCGGTTCCGTTGTCTGAGTGCAATTCTCGGACTTTTCCTCTCCGGGCGATGAATCTTTGTAACGCAGCGATGAATGCTGACGTCGTTAGATCCGTAACTACTTCTATGTGAACTGCACGAGTGGAGAAGCACACGAAGATTGCTATATACACCTTCCGTGGTGTTGCTCGTCGGATTCCGAATGTGACGTAAAAAGGTCCACAATAGTCCACCCCGGAAACCGAAAACGGACGAGTCGGTGTTACTCTAGTGGCAGGCAAATCAGCTATTGTTTGATGGATGAATGATGGTCTCTTCTTGAAGCATGTGACGCAACGATGGTAAACAGCACGAATCAGCTTCCTAGCGCCAAGAATCCAGAAGCGTTGCCTTAAGGACGACAGCATGAGCTCTGGACCTGCGTG
The DNA here is from genome assembly GCA_002091835.1 of Anopheles maculatus. NCBI lineage: Eukaryota > Metazoa > Arthropoda > Insecta > Diptera > Culicidae > Anopheles > Anopheles maculatus. The sequence continues at coordinate 62,427 of KZ061751.1, forward strand.
AAGAAGTTTCCTGTGGTACTCTTCCACCAGGAGAATGGTAAGTTGACCTTTGCTCGACAGCACTATCGGATTCTTGTAGCAAGTGGTAATGCTGGCCAGATTCAGGCGCCCTCCTACTCGGATAAGACCATCTTCTGCTACAATTGGCCTTACCCACCTCAACGGGGATGATCGTGGCATCTCTCGCCCCTTTTCCAACGCGTACAGCTCTTCTGCGAAGAAGTGTTTTTGTTGCAGTGCACACAGTGCCACTTCCGCCTTCTGCAGTTCGTACGTTGTCAACCACAGGGTTTTGAATTCGCAATTAACATCTGTAGAAGGGTTCCTATTACGTTGGAGCATATATATAAATCGAAGGCTATACGCAACTACTCTTAGCAGCTTGGTGTAAGATGAATATTTTGAAAGTATCTCATCGGTGAACGTTGTTGCTATTGCAGCCATGTAAGCGACCTCAGTGTTGCGCGATTCTTCATTCGTCATAGTTGCTTCATCAATAGCAAAGATACTTGAAGGCCATACGTCGGATGATTTTGATAACCATGTTGGGCCATGCCACCATCTGGTTGTGTGAATTATTTCAGTTGGATCCAAGCCTCTTGATATATCATCCGCTGGATTGGAATCCCCCGCAATATGACGCCATTGGTTGATTTTTGTGACCTGGAGGATTTGAGATGTACGATTGGCTACAAATGTCTTCCAGCGGCTTGGTGAAGAGTTTAACCAATGCAGTACCGTCGTTGAGTCGCTCCAAAAGGTTGTGCTTGTAGGGATGAATCGTATTGCGATGGTAGTCTTCTCAAACAGTTGGACACTTAACAGAGCGGCACACAATTCAAGTCTGGCTATAGTGAGACGTGACTTGATGGGAGCTAACTTGGACTTGGCTGTTAAAAGGTGAGTTGAAATACCGTGGTTGGAACTGATACGCACGTAGCAGCAGGATCCGTATGCTCGTTCCGAAGCGTCTCCGAAAATATGAAGTTCACATTGTTGAACATCAACTCCAAATATGAAGCGAGGAATATGAAGCTCTTTTAAAAGATGGATTGTCTGATGAAATGACTTCCACGATGCTAGGAACTTTGCCGGAAGCTGTTTATCCCAATCAATTGGCTTGCCAGTTTCTGCGTCGATCATGCTCCATACCTGTTGCATCATCAGCTTCGCCTTGCATACAACAGGTCCAATTAGTCCTAGTGGGTCAAAGATTTGTGCAATCGAAGATAAGAGTTGACGCTTGGTAGTTGCAATGCGCGTTGGTTCATGTTTGATGTTGTAGCTGAACGTATCTTCTTGTGGGTTCCATACAAGACCAAGCGTTGTTATTGGATTGTCCTGTAGTAGCGCAAGACTTCTTGGTGATGCCAAATCCTTATCTGCGATGCCTTCTAACACACGTTTATCATTTGACGCCCACTTTCTTAAGCTGAATCCGTATTGCTTCAGTATGCGTGTGATGTTTTGTTGTAACGTAATTGCCATTTGCACATCGCTTGCACCAGACACAAAGTCGTCTACATAAAAATCGTTCTTAATGGCATTCGCTTCTGTAGGATGGCTTTCTACCACTTCCTTCGCCACTTGGATTAATGCTCGGGTTGCTAAAAATGGTGCGCAAGCAGTGCCATAGGTTACGGTTTTTAAGGCATAGCTTCTTATTGCTTGGGATGAGTCTGGACGCCAAAGTATCCGCTGGAGTGATTGGTCGTCAGGATGTACCTCAATCTGGCGATACATTTTTTCTATGTCAGCGCTCAATGCAATGGGATGGGTTCGGAAATGCATCATTATGGAAACCAAATCACTCTGTACAGTTGGTCCCACCCGCAGTACGTCGTTCAGCGAATATCCTGATTCCGTCTTACACGAAGCGTCAAAGACCACTCTAACCTTCGTGGTGGTGCTGGATTCTTTCACGACTGGATGATGCGGTAGGTAACAATGCGAAATGGATTCATCGTATTCCTCCCAAGCCATAAGCGTTTTGGCATCCAGTTTGTAAAACAACAGATTGCACAACGGTGTGTTCCACAACGAAATCGGCTCCTCGAGTGCGCTTAGCCCTTGTGTAAGTCGATTGAATTCATCCGCTACCCGGCGAAGCTCTTCAGCAGAATCACTCTTCATGGGTGGAATAGAGTACAACGTCTTGAAGTATTCCCGTTTTAAGGCACGTACATTGTCATATCTGTCCAGCAGGGCCTGCCATGTGGTGTTGTAGTTGTCTGCGATCAATGTGACTTGCTGGAATCGTTTAGCAACCTCTCCTTTCAATACCGACAGCAAATACTGTAGCTTCATAACCGGGGTTAGGTCCGTAGATGCATCGATCATCGAAATGAATCGATCTTTGAAGCTCAACCACTCAGTATTGTTTCCGTCGAACGTTGGTAGGTCTAACTTCGGCAAGCGTAGGTTACAGAGCGATGACGTGGGCATATTTGTTGGGTTAGCCACTGCTGCCGCTGGCGTGTCACGTGGTAACATTGAGGTTAGGAAACCTTTCGCCTTACAGTAACGCTCAAACAACGCGTTGCGTTCCTGAAAGCAAACCACTAGAGCAGCTTCGTCGTCTTCCATCGTCTCGAGTTTCAGGTTGGCAGCCTCAAACGTAGTCCACGATGCTTCCAGGTGGGATAAGCGGACGTTGACCTGTACTGCATCGTCGTTCGTGTACTGCTTAATGAACTCTTCGAGCGCTTCGATTTGGGAACGTGCACGCAGCGTAGCGATTCGTGCTTGAGCCTTCTTTACCTCGGGCTTCCTTGAGTCGGTCGACATCTTTCAGTATCGGGTTTTATGTGACGACACAGGCTAAAATGTAAAACACAATTAGCTGCGAGATGCCAAACACTTGCACGTGGGGAGATCCGTAGGATATGGAACAAATACAACCAAAATAACAAAAAAGCTTCCGATTTGGATTCTATCCACAAATCCGGTTCGAAGGACCAAATGATAACGCAGGGGGTTTCGGAATTTGTGGGTTTTCGACACTCTAAGTGAAATCGGTTGATAATTCGCTTTTGGACGCTGTATTCTCTTGAAAGGATCTCGTTGTTCTAATGTTTACATAAAACTTCTTATTCTTCTACTCTCCATCTGTCACATCAAACCATTACATATACTCCCCACACTCAGTGTCCCGACGGACACGACTACGATGCGCACAGTGGGAGCGCCTCATCGCATACGTGCTTCGTGCGTAAACAATATTGCTTTTTTAAAATCACTTCATAAATAACGCACCGATTGCATTGCAATTGCCATAAATCCTTCAATTACTGCATATCCGTACCGTTAAAAAGATCACGTAAGTCAGCATTATTTGCCTACTTTCCGCTGCACACATCGCGCACCAAAACCGATATTTTCCATCGCTGCTTCCACCGTGCGAAAATGAAATAACAAACGAAAGCGAGGGAACCAGGAAAATCATAAAACGTAAAACACGCGGGTTAAAGCTCACACATATCCGTTACCCATTTGCTGTCATTTGTCTGTGCCGAGAATTGTGATGCATTGTTGGGCTGGGAGTTTCGAGATCGCACTTGTTGTGTTTTGCCCATTTGTTTTCTGGTTTGTCCCACTGTTTATTGGCAGTGTAAATGGTGCATTTCACTTTGTTTTCGTTCGGGATGGGGTCTTCGTGTTGTTTTTTCCTTCTTCTCATTGCTCTCTGGCTCGTAAATTGTCCTTAATTTATGAACCGGCAAGCAATAAAGTGCTATCACTATTTTCGGGCTTCACTCTATCGGTGGTGCAATGATCAGCGAACGAGAGCAACCTTGCCGTGACGTGACGTTTTCCGGTACAGTCGAAAGTGGTCGCTAGTGGTCAAAGTTCTTGGGTTCCTGTACTGTCAGAATCCACTCACCAGAAAGAGCTCATCAGCACACTACTCGTCGAAGGGGTCAGCTGTCTGAACCAGCCAAAAAACCAAAAGGACATTCAAAATGCATCGATGAAATGCGTGACATTCCTTGGTTGGGGGGTATTTTATTTTCATCTCAAGTTGCAAAGCACGTCCGAAATCAATTAGCACTTACGGAATTTTAAAATAATTTCATACTTTTATTAAATATAAATTATTCCAACCCGTCTGGTGTGGAATGTACTGAGTGCGCAGTGCTAAGGGCAAACACAAGTGTTTAAATATTTACTGGGAACCGTGGAATGCTGTGAACCGAACAGTTGAAGGCCGGAAACCTTGAAGCCTGTAGCGAGAAAAAAGTCGAGTCACAGGCGCAGTCACAGTTTATGCATATTTGTAGGGAATTTATTCTGAGAACGAATAAATAATTATTTTATTTTAAAAGAAAGACACAAAGCAAGCACATAAATATCCGCCATTTACGAGGAAATCGTCACATCAGAGCTGATATATTGGATAAAGCGTTTAGGTGAATTGTCTGTGAGCTTTTCTCGAAAGTCCGCAAACAAAACAGCCGCATCGATTATTGTTAAGGTAATGCGAAAAGTTGATAACTCATTTATTGATGGTATCCTGATCGTTTTCCCCCGAAGAAAATCAATGATAAAGTAGATTAAATATATTGAAATAATTTAAACGATCATTCCCCAATTATATTTGCCACTAAATAATTCTGAAAAACTATTTTCTATAGCAACAATTAACTGTTATTGTACATCGCAGAATACATCGTTACTGTTGCCCACAAATTAATGTAACAAGCCGTCAGGTTTTTTCTCGCCCTCCAGTGTTGCATCCGTGCTCACGCTCAGCTTCGTATTTCATTAACGAAGCAATTACGCACAAATGACTCTATGATCAACGCCTTGGTTTGGCGTCACGTACCGAGCGCACCAGAACGTCCCGGACACAGGGCACGTGTCCACCGTTACTTAATAATTATCTTCCAAATGTCAGTGGCAACAGCAACAAAAAACTCACCCAACTCGCCCTTCACACAAACTGCTGCGATTTATCTGCGGACCGGGGCCGTACGAGTGACAAAGTTTTTGGCGTTTCGCATTTTCGGTTGCCATAATTTGGTGAAGTTAATCAAACATAGATTCGCCACAGTGCTTAGAACATCCCCTCCTGGACTTTATATGTTTTGTTGGCTTTTTTCGGTAATCGGTATTATCCTTATCCGTTAGATAGATTTAGGTGTGAGTCATCACAACCTTTCCAAATTGTGTCCAAATTAAGATCCAACCCCAAGAAAATCCGAACATATCAGCAGGAATGTCGAAACCCACAGTGACCGACTATTCTCGAGCACCCTTCGCTATTCCTGCAATTCGTCACAGTGCTCCGAGGGTTCGGCATGCAAACCCTCCTGCCCAGTGGACAGTTACTATAAATCACACCTCATTTCCTGAGCCTGATGGCTTGCAACACGAACAGGACGGACGTCGGCCAGATAAACTGCTGCCCGTCCAACCAGAAGACAGACGTTCGATGTAAAAATCATACCATCAATGGACTGGCTCCGTACGGTTTTCCTTGCAAATCAACCGTAGAATGAGTGCAGTTTAGACCTAAGCAGAGGTTTTGGTACGTTAATAGAGAGGGCGCTCGTAGTTTTTTTTTGCTTTTGGGGATGATCCTTTCGAGTAATAGAGGTGGTCAGAAAATCATCCAGTCACCTACGAAGCGTGCAATAGGCAACAGAAAAGGTGATCATCAAAAATCGGTAAACCCTGGACACCCTATTATTGGACAGTTTCAATATGGATGTGATAGAGTCTGAGAATGGCTGAGAGTGTTTGGTTCTGGATGTTGTTGCGAAATCTACATAAAATACAGGCCTAATGTAATTAGTGTTTCATGTGGCCCGATGACAACCTCACTGCAAGTCTTCGGGGTTTGGGAAATTATTTTAGAACACGAAGCGTCCGACAACGAGGGAGCTATCCGGCAAGTACCGAGGGTATCCTTTATTGAAATTTATATATTACGGCAATTTAATGCATGTACCGTAACCGACACACCGGACACACAGCGAAAACCGACGGGTTTGGGTTTGGGCTGATCAATGGCCTCTAACTTCTACCCCTGCCAGCAGGAAACGCTAGTGGACCTAGACACGGGTCTAAAAAAGGGACGCTAGATGGTTGGTGGTCGTAAATCTAGTTCCGTGCTACAACCAGTCACCCGTTCTGCAGTCGTCAGACACCACCGACAGGGCATCGGAATCGCTCCGACTATCCGACCAGGATAGCGACCCTCTCGACGAAGTGTGGTGGCCATATTTCTGGAGTTCTTGTACCGAGTTCAATTAATCGAAAATGGGGGGGACCAGAGTACATACCCCGTTCACCTTCACCCCGTTCACACCTCAAATGTCCATCCGGTGGAGCATTCGTATGCAAATCGAGTCGTTGAATTGCATTTCGAGAGTGAATAATCCGTGCCACTTCCTCGCTACAGCGACGATGCGAGTCGATTGCGAGATTAGGTGTAAAATTTTCCGCTTTCTTTAATAGTTTTATTGCATATGGAAGGAACAACTAACCAATGGCTTCTACTCGCTAGAGAAGTACGCAAAAGGGTAAAAAAGGATATCACTTTTTAGTCGCTTTGTTCTTCCTTTCCGGCGCTTCTGTCAGGTACTGTAGACATCGATTTAGCATTGCAAAACGGTTGACATGAGTTTTTACAACCCTGTTACAGGATGTTAAAAATCAAAGTAAAAGGTGGTACGGTCAGTTCGCCCTGCTCTTTTTCAAACTTCGACTTCAAAATGGTGCTATGAAGAAAAAACGAATGGAAACCACTTCAACGCAAAACAGTACCTTCCACTAGGGACTTGTCGAACATGGCCACGAGGGTTCCTTTTGGGTTTTGAGGGATTTTTTGTTTTGCTGGAGTTTTTCTGTGTGATGTTTTTTTAAAGTATGAGTGGTCAGATTGAAGAGGTCACGTCATGTATAGTTCCTGGAGGGAGATTTTAAACATACATTGTAAAGCGGTATAACATGTTTTACATCTTCTTGGAGTATTTTAGTATTATAAAACATGAGCTCTTAACTGCTAGAGATTTCTTGAATAAAATAAAGTATTAATGTATAGATTGATTTATACGTAAAAACTGTTCAAAGTAGTGAACTGTCATGAGTTTTTAAACACAAAAGCTAAGAAAATTATCACAAAAACATAGTTCCTTTAATTAAAAAGGTATCCCATTCGAAAAACCAACAATTTCATGTACAGACTTGAGATTTATCAAAATAAAATAAAAATATTCCTAGTACCAAAAATATTAGAAAGCTGTGTTCAAGCTTAGACTATTAAAAAAATAGTATAAAAAACATTATTTTTATTCATTAAGAACGCTTTGACTGAAATTATTAAGAAGGAGTCATTAAAGATGAATAATAATATGAATAATAGAGATGAATAATAGATGAATAATAGAACATTATTAATTTTGATCAAAACAGAATAACTTTAGAAGGATTGTGATGATATTTTCGTATCTTACACTCACTCACTAACTAAAGCATGACTATTTTCTCTGTAATAATTATTCGTTATATCATATCAAATAAAAAATCAAAAACTATCTAAGCTTAATCCTGACCGGTTATTGCTAATTATTAATTATGTATTCTATTTTCTTAAGTCCTCTATTTCTTTGTCTATTCTATCCTAAGTCTATTCTATTCTATCCTACATGCTACGTTAAACATCGAATCGCTGTCTCTCCTTACAACTACATATATTAACTTGCTATAATTCGTTATCCTACTGTAATGCGCGTTGCCTATACTGCAGGCGCTATAGGCTGCTTTTAAAAACAGTTTCAAAATTCTCATTAAAAAAGGTGTTTTAGGATAATCTAAATGTCTTAATATGACTTAAAATATGCAGAAAGAACACGTTTTTCTAAAAGGATTTTCTAAAGGATTTACAATTGAAAAAAGCGAAAACTATTTCGGAAAATTAAATCACGTATTGACATACAAATGTTTTAGTAAGTAAGTAGGTAAGTAAGCAAGGAAGTAATTAAGTAAGTAAGTAAGTAAGTAAGTGAGTAAGAAAGTTAGTAAGCAATTATATTCATCCCTGTTTATACCTATTCATACAAACAATTTGATAAAATTAATTTGAAAATTCCACAATTTATTTTATTTTCTCTCAAAAAAACTAATCAACAATACTGATAAGGCAAGTAAAATGCCAATTAATTTTTCGGCAATCTAAAATACCTTCTTAATTTAACGTAAATGGCTTCGTTTCGCGAATACTTCAATATTGATTGATACACATTTCTATCAGATGGGATTTTTTAATTGCTTTCCATTCGGTAACCCTAACAAAGTCCTTCTCTATCACCAGTAGGGTGACCAAGATAAAGAGGGCCTTTACCATTTTAATTTTCACTAAAACTAAAACTGTTTAGCATGTCCCACGAGTTCACAAGTTATGCGTGAGCAAATTTTGTACTCTCCGCTCATCGAAACAAGGCAACAATAAACAACCTTACTAGCTTTTAAGGCTTCCTGCCCGTCATGTTTCCAATATTACCCTACGTTCGGGAAATAACCTCATCAAACACTGGTAGCCCTCCCCCAATCCAGGCGAGGAGCAAGTTTTGGTTGATTGTTTTCTATCATAATGCTAATTAAAAATATTAACTTTCCTTCCATCTTCGGGGTTTCGTTTCGGCGCTCGATGCCCAGACCCAACTTACCGGCTGTCTATGAGTTTGATTTTTCACAACAAGAACTCATCTCTCTTTAGTTTGTGTGTATGTGTGGCTTGCCAACAGAATGGTGATGATAGACGCCTTCTGTCAACACTTGCTGGTGCTGTGTCCGGGGCAACAGGGAGCTAGGCGATGTGAAGTTCAGTGTAGAATGGGAGGATTTTTCTTGACTTCCGTTGATTGAATAAAGGCAGCGGAAATCTGTTTGATGATGATTAAAAAGGGATTTTCTGAAGGTTGCTCGCCCGAAAAAAAGGCCCCGGACGTCTGATACAATGCACCACAGCATCCACCGAGACCGGCATCGGGTCGTCTGGTCAGTGTGGTCGTCATCGGTCGGGCGAGTCAACTTTTCCCGTCCAACCCAAGGTACCGGGAGGATTTCGCTGATGAAAGGCCCTGCGCTAGTTGGCAGGCTTTTCGGACATGTTTTTCGACCTTGGCTGGGACGAAAAACAAAATCCGCCCTGTTTCTTGTACCGCTTTCGCCTAGAAAATGCTGATGCTGGTGATGAAAAGATGGCGTTTTTTTCTTCCTGCTTCCTGAGCGAGCGAACGAGTGTATGCGAGTGTACGCAGGAGGAAAAATAGCTAACCGGAAGTTGGTCTTTTCCGTGCCCCAGTCTCCTTCGGCGTCGGCAGCCTAGTGGCGGGATTTTTGATGGACGTATTTTAATAATAAAGCAATCAGACTGATGAAATTTCCTGCCTCCGGAAAAACGCACCTAGTGTTCAACCCGGACCGGTACGATTCACCGGTGCGCAGCCGGATAAAAGCTGGACCGTTGTGCGTTGTGCAGACCAGTACCGGTGCGTTCGGCATTTTTCGATCAAACGTCAACAATTTTCTAGAGGCCCTCTCGGGGCTGGTTGAACGACAAAAACCAGTACCGGGGTAAAATTTCAACACACCAAACTATCGAAATGTGGCGCTGCACTGGCTATTGGTAGCGAAATTGGGAAGCAAAAAGGCTGCAGGCCTGGACAACCTACTGCCGCCTTCAGCACGATAAACAAAACTTGGCTTGCGCTGGGTGGGCTGTTGTAGCATGCAGTAACAATGGGCTTGTGCTTCAAACGATGTGAAAGGGAGGGCGGGGTTTAAGGCCTACGGGGGTGATGTTTGAAGAGGGTGGTAAGCTTGCATAAATTATTTACAACGGAGTTCAAGTAATCAATCAAGAGCGATATTATTGAATACGCACAATACGTAGAGACTATGCGATGAGAATGCACCGATAAGGACAAAACTTTATAGAAAACATTTTAATGTTGTTTTAAATACTCTTAAATGGAAAACTAAAACAAAGATGACACTGTTTAAATAGATAACTTATATAAATTAATTAATCTAATAAAAATAAAAACCAATCAAATAAATTCATTTCATATAAAACTAAAATTAAACGGAAATTTGAAACAAAACCACGACTTCAACATGGACATTAAAGAAAAGCTGACTGAAAAATGCCAAGACATAAATGTTATCACTTAATAAGCTAAATAAAATGGACATTATTTATTTGAAAATAGTTAAGAAATCATATTTTTACAAAAATATGTGTAACACGATTAAAAACGAGAGTAACAAAATAGAAAATATAACAAAGAAATAACAGAGGATCCATCAGAATGGAAACTTAACGAAAACATTTAAAGAAAAAAATATAAAAGCCATCACAAACTAAAAAACACAAATAAAACTGCTTTCCCCCAAACAGAAACAAATGAAAATGATAGTCATATTTGCAAATGACTGAAAAACAAAGTGGCTCAACGCAGCATACTGAATCAGATTAAGTAAAATATGTAAGAAATTTATAAATCTGTGATGCTTTAAACATTTCTACCATATTTTTTTACCTAAACTTCTCACATTGTGCTCTACGTGCTATGGTTGAATCCAGAACTCCTTCTCGTGCGAACAATCAACCATGTTTCGGTAGAACATAGCGCTCTACCTGGGCACAAGTTTCCTCTCAACTTTAAGCTGCATAGAAATGCAAAATGCAAAACGACGTATCCGGGACACTTCCGGACCTTGAAGCGGACGTCTAGTCACTTTTGCAACCGTAGCTGAAGTTATTAAATTGAAAACTTTCTTTGATCAAGGGGGTAGCAGCGCATCGATATATTGATGCTGATGGATGTCCAAAGCAATTGTTCTAATTGAAATCATTTTGCATAAACGAAAATGGTGGCTAGAAATATGTTGCAACTATGAAGCGAACAGTATAATTCAGTGTGGAATGGATCACAATTGAATAAAGGTTACACACATTGTAATGTACCGTGGAAAATCTTTTTATTGATACGTGCGGAACCACACACCGTCAGAATTAGCCATGGCACTAATACGGTGCCATACGGTGTGGAATGAGTTCCGCATTATCCCTGCCGACTTTGCAATGTCTCGGAGAGTAAAAGACACCCTCTTTCATGCAGTTGAAATATATCGTCTTTCGAATACGAGCGCGAAAAAATGGGACACCCCTAACGCATTGTAATAAAGAGTCCACCGCCACGATCCCCGGTGAGGCGTCGGCCGTAATGAACGTATGAATAAAAGTGCAATATTGTATATTATTAAATATTTCATATGTGTCGTCGACACATAAATTGAGGTCGTTTATTTTAATACGCTACCGTTGGATATGTGCGAAGGCAAGAGCACCCCAGTATGGTATTGGCTGCCTGCACTTTGCACCGAGGGAAAGTCTTGAAACAAGTGTCAGTTCCAGTTGTCACCGGGCCGTTCTCTTTAGGCAGCAGAACGCAACAATCAACGATCCAGTACAATTTCCTTGCCTGCACAATTGGAGGTGCAGCTTTCTTTGGGAAACCGTGGATTACCCACTAGCTCAGCCGTTCAACCGGCGTTCCTAGCACGAGCTGTGCAAGCAAATCCAACGCCCAACCTTGGACCTTTCGAGCGACCGTTTCCTCGAAGAGTTCAAATTTCTGTTCGGTCGCCCTCTGGTAAGCGGACGTTAGATTTTATGACTTTTCTTTCCCGTTCCACCGTACAGTCAACATACTACAGGGCCATCGTATCCACCTGGCGAAGAAAACCGCTATACTAGCTGATCGTCGTCGCCACATTGCGCTGGGTTTCATCTTTTGCATGTTGCCATGTGTGTGAGTGTTTGGTGTGCGGATTTTACGAGCCGCTTACGCTTGCTGCTAGTGGCGCACAGGGATACGGCTTTCACTTGAAACCATTCGCAAAAGCAAGCGAAACTCGTGGAGAGGATTGGATTTTGCAAGTCGTAAAATAAGAATACAATAATTTTCACCAGTACTGCTGCCATCCACCGTGTAGGTGTTGGGGTGGAGTGCGAAAGGATGATGGTGAAGCTGTTGGCTATTTGTATTTAATAACGGATCGAAATGGGACGATTAGATGCGCAGTTACGATGTGATAACGATTTGACAAATTTTCAATCCACATTTGTTAACTGTTATGACGTTTTGGGCGCTAGATGCCTTTATTTGAAAGATTTTTTGGTGGAATTGATAGAAAAAGATTTGCTTATCAGGGTTAAAGAAAAGACGAAAGCTCTTTTTCTTCTTCCTTGGCACTCCAACCTCCTGAAGTCTTGGCCTGTTATTGCTAGCTCTCTATGACTTAGTTTTACCCGTAGCTGGATAGTCAGTCCTGCGTGCAGGGAGGTGATCCGCCGGGATTCGAACCCCGGTCCTGCCGTGTGAAGACAGGTGCCGGTATCGTATACATCACCGGGCCGCCCCATCCTAGATCCTAGACTATCTACTATAAATTAGTCCAAATCTTGGTGTTGGCAGAAAGCTATCCAAAGAATACGTACCGAAAAACCTTTAACCAACTGCATGTTGGTGGCATTAGTTGATCGAGTCTTTGAAGTTGTGAAAACATGAACACAATTCTTGAATCATAATTGACATCAATTGACATCAGTATTGCTTTTGAGATTTTATCATCTTAGAACATCTCAGTATTATCTGCTTAGAACTCAGAATATTCCGAATTAGCTTCTATGACGAGCCCTACGAGCTCGATCATTCCGCCGTGCAGCAAATTAGACTTGAAAGGTTCCGAGAGACTGGTCACGTCATGAGAATGACAACTGATAATCCAACCCGTAAAATCCTTTTCGATCTTCCACATGAATAAAGGAGGCTTTGTGGATCCAAATTAACATGGAGTGATGGAGTTGATGCATTCGCTGGAACAGCCAGGATATTGGATGGGCAGACGACAGAGCTAGACTTTTAGTGGTATCAAGGATTGTTGGAGAAGACCAAAAATACGAATTGGTTGAAGTACTTCAGAACTAATTGAGTAAGTGTACCTAGATGTCGTTGGATGTATAAATCTAGATTTTTGAAAAGGATTCTAAGACGCCCCATTTGAAGACTATGGAGGAGTAGCTTTAAACACGACGTCTATGATTTGTTTCTCAGCATTCGTTCCTATTAAATTCATTTGAGCTTCAAGAAACGAACCAGTTGTCTAGTGAAACCGGGACCGGGGTTCGAATCCCGGCGGACCGCCTCCCCGTACGTAGGACTGACTATCCAGCTACGGGTAAAACTAAGTCATAGAGAGCTAGCAATAGTAGGCCAAGACCTCACGAGGTTGTAGTGCCAAGGAAGAAGATGAAGTCTAGTGAAACTAGATGTATAACTTGTAGTTTCAAGCTTTTACTATAATTTATTTATCAGAACCCTGGAACCTCAATGATAAGGACAAATTATACCTTGATATTGAGCAAAGGTCTATCTTTTGACGGCAGTTCCTCCAATTTTTAAAAGCTCTAATTACATCTTCAGGACTATTGCATCTCATCTGATCAATAATGGAATTAGAAATGTTGGGAATGTTGTTAAGCACATGTCACAAGCTTGATTATCGAGATACCATTTTAGTATCAAATTGTGGTAAATTGAAACACAATGTCCCACAACCAACACTAAGGTACACAAACCCCTTTTACTGCTCAATGTAATGCACTCCAATCGCACTCCAAAATCATCGACAGTTTATGTAAAATGTACTTCATACCAATGGTAGTGAAAGTGGTCCGCCTGTCCGCCTGTCCGCATCCCATGTACTCGTGTCGTCTGCAGCCGAATGACATTTTACCAACCTCGAACTGATTTAGCAGACACCGTTTAAACCGACAGCAACCGCCATCGCTATTGCCAACGACACATAACACTTTAACCACCGCGCGACAAACAACGGACCATCGGACCATGGGACGTAGCATGGAACGGTAAAAATAAAATCAAACCATGTAAAAACCTAAAACACAACCAGTCCAATTCCAGTCCACTAGTTTGCCTTCACTACTCTGCTACGACAGCTACGACAGCAGCCAGTAGAACACACGAGTGGTGCGCGCCATTGGCAGAGGTTTTGTTGAACATATAATTTTCCGTTCATTTCATCTTTTCTGTGAGCGCACGGGCACCGAACAGTGTGCGCCCGAAATTCGAGGCCTCCTCATGTGCTTCATGTGTCCGTTTCACGGGCGGGAAAATAAACGACACCACGACATCATTGGACCGAAATGGTTCGCGCGAACCGACGACCGTGGCGGGCACCGAACAGTGTGCGCCCGAAATTCGAGGCCTCCTCATGTGCTTCATGTGTCCGTTTCACGGGCGGGAAAATAAACGACACCACGACATCATTGGACCGAAATGGTTCGCGCGAACCGACGACCGTGGCGTGGCTTACGCTTGGTTGACTTCCCAGCGCCTCACAGGAAAAGCGTCCCGTGGCTGCTCCGGTTGCGCCGGTTACCTTTTGTCTCGGTAGCTGATAATTTTCGGAAGGTTGATTATTTCTACTGCGACACTGCAAATCGTGTCCATCCGTTTGTATCGCGCCGTTTGGTCGTAGCGGACAACCACAGCGACGGCGGGGAAGGGCGGTTGCGGAGGGGTCCCAAATTGCACCCAAATAAATGGCATTTTCGGGGGAGGTTGCAGGAAAAGCATCGGAGTAGCGAAAGGATACAGTCGGAGGTAGCAAACGAAAATGAGCTCATTTCAGCGAAAATTGATTGTGATACAGTTCGCGCTCGTCTGCCGCTGGTGAACGGTCACGGTGCTGGCTGGTCAATAATAATGGTACCCGTTGCATGGTTATGCGCGTGGCATACGTAAAAGAATGTTTCGTGTGTCGCTTACGTTCACCCCCAACCGGTGTTGGCGTCATACTGCTCTGGACAGCATTAAAAATCAGGCTGTTTCTGTCGCATAAAGATTCCACTTTAACAAGGTGCACACGGTTTCATCATCATGATCAGCAGCAGCAGCAGCAGTTCAGTCCTTGTTATCGGTGACAGAGCAGTGTGTGTAAGTATTTCGATCATGTTTAATATGGAACTGGCGTAGGATGCGTATTCACTTTCATTGCCTCCGAAATGGAGCTCGAATTGGGAATACAAAATGGTAATGGGAGAGTGTATTTTTCATCCCAAAAGTTAAACGTGCTCAGAAAACAATTTTATTGTACTGATATGAAAGGACAGATGGTGCATTTTTTAAAGGTTATAGTTGCTTGTATGTATTATCATGTTTTGACAATTGATGCGTTTAATATTCTGATGCCTACAATGGAGACTCAAACGCCAGAATTTGAGACACAATTATTGGATATTAAAGCGCACATAGGACTACAAAACTATCAGTGTTTGTAAAGCAAACTTCCACTTCCAATATTGAAGTTGAGCTTGAAAAATTCGAAAGATCCTGATTTTGATGATCTCTCTGACTTGCTTACTTATCAGGAGCTTCAAACGCTTCATGGTCATGGCCTGCTGACGAAGTCTTCAATACCGATCATGGTCTAGATTTCACTTCATCAAAGTTAAGGCCTAACAAGTCGTCTTTGTCCTTGTGGACGACCTTAAAATATTTTACGGACTAGATTGAACGGTGTCATATAAGAGACATTGTAGGGTTCGCCCTACTCCTACCAATCTTGGAGGAAAGATGGGAAGGGAGCAAAATACTCCGCGAAAGTTACGAAATATACTGGAGAACGGTGTCCAGAAACCGCTATCCGCTTAAGACAATTTATAGATCTAACAACTGAGTAGTTTTGGGATATAGACACTTGTC
>KZ061751.1:78952-95576 GCA_002091835.1 Anopheles maculatus
GAACCCCGGTCCTGCCGTGTGAAGACAGGTGCCGGTATCGTATACACCACCGGATCGCCCCATACTAGATCCTAGACTATCTACTATAAATTAGTCCAAATCTTGGTGTTGGCAGAAAGCTATCCAAAGAATACGTACCGAAAAACCTTTAACCAACTGCATGTTGGTGGCATTAGTTGATCGAGTCTTTGAAGTTGTGAAAACATGAACACAATTCTTGAATCATAATTGACATCAATTGACATCAGTATTGCTTTTGAGATTTTATCATCTTAGAACATCTCAGTATTATCTGCTTAGAACTCAGAATATTCCGAATTAGCTTCTATGACGAGCCCTACGAGCTCGATCATTCCGCCGTGCAGCAAATTAGACTTGAAAGGTTCCGAGAGACTGGTCACGTCATGAGAATGACAACTGATAATCCAACCCGTAAAATCCTTTTCGATCTTCCACATGAATAAAGGAGGCTTTGTGGATCCAAATTAACATGGAGTGATGGAGTTGATGCATTCGCTGGAACAGCCAGGATATTGGATGGGCAGACGACAGAGCTAGACTTTTAGTGGTATCAAGGATTGTTGGAGAAGACCAAAAATACGAATTGGTTGAAGTACTTCAGAACTAATTGAGTAAGTGTACCTAGATGTCGTTGGATGTATAAATCTAGATTTTTGAAAAGGATTCTAAGACGCCCCATTTGAAGACTATGGAGGAGTAGCTTTAAACACGACGTCTATGATTTGTTTCTCAGCATTCGTTCCTATTAAATTCATTTGAGCTTCAAGAAACGAACCAGTTGTCTAGTGAAACCGGGACCGGGGTTCGAATCCCGGCGGACCGCCTCCCCGTACGTAGGACTGACTATCCAGCTACGGGTAAAACTAAGTCATAGAGAGCTAGCAATAGTAGGCCAAGACCTCACGAGGTTGTAGTGCCAAGGAAGAAGATGAAGTCTAGTGAAACTAGATGTATAACTTGTAGTTTCAAGCTTTTACTATAATTTATTTATCAGAACCCTGGAACCTCAATGATAAGGACAAATTATGCCTTGATATTGAGCAAAGGTCTGTCGTTTGACGGCAACTCCTCCAAATTTTAAAAGTTCCAATTACATCTTCAGGACTATTGCATCTGATCTGATCAATAATGGAATTAGGAATGTTGGGAATGTTGTAAAGCATATGTCACTAGCATGATTATCGAGATACCATTTCAGTATCAAATTGTGGTAAATTGAAACACAATGTCCCACAACCAACACTAAGATCTCTTCAAACGAATAAAAATCACACAAACCCCTTTTACCGCTCAATGTAATGCACTCCAATCGCACTCCAAAATCATCGACAGTTTATGTAAAATGTACTTCATACCAATGGTAGTGAAAGTGGTCCGCCTGTCCGCCTGTCCGCATCCCATGTACTCGTGTCGTCTGCAGCCGAATGACATTTTACCAACCTCGAACTGATTTAGCAGACACCGTTTAAACCGACAGCAACCGCCATCGCTATTGCCAACGACACATAACACTTTAACCACCGCGCGACAAACAACGGACCATCGGACCATGGGACGTAGCATGGAACGGTAAAAATAAAATCAAACCATGTAAAAACCTAAAACACAACCAGTCCAATTCCAGTCCACTAGTTTGCCTTCACTACTCTGCTACGACAGCTACGACAGCAGCCAGTAGAACACACGAGTGGTGCGCGCCATTGGCAGAGGTTTTGTTGAACATATAATTTTCCGTTCATTTCATCTTTTCTGTGAGCGCACGGGCACCGAACAGTGTGCGCCCGAAATTCGAGGCCTCCTCATGTGCTTCATGTGTCCGTTTCACGGGCGGGAAAATAAACGACACCACGACATCATTGGACCGAAATGGTTCGCGCGAACCGACGACCGTGGCGTGGCTTACGCTTGGTTGACTTCCCAGCGCCTCACAGGAAAAGCGTCCCGTGGCTGCTCCGGTTGCGCCGGTTACCTTTTGTCTCGGTAGCTGATAATTTTCGGAAGGTTGATTATTTCTACTGCGACACTGCAAATCGTGTCCATCCGTTTGTATTGCGCCGTTTGGTCGTAGCGGACAACCACAGCGACGGCGGGGAAGGGCGGTTGCGGAGGGGTCCCAAATTGCACCCAAATAAATGGCATTTTCGGGGGAGGTTGCAGGAAAAGCATCGGAGTAGCGAAAGGATACAGTCGGAGGTAGCAAACGAAAATGAGCTCATTTCAGCGAAAATTGATTGTGATACAGTTCGCGCTCGTCTGCCGCTGGTGAACGGTCACGGTGCTGGCTGGTCAATAATAATGGTACCCGTTGCATGGTTATGCGCGTGGCATACGTAAAAGAATGTTTCGTGTGTCGCTTACGTTCACCCCCAACCGGTGTTGGCGTCATACTGCTCTGGACAGCATTAAAAATCAGGCTGTTTCTGTCGCATAAAGATTCCACTTTAACAAGGTGCACACGGTTTCATCATCATGATCAGCAGCAGCAGCAGCAGTTCAGTCCTTGTTATCGGTGACAGAGCAGTGTGTGTAAGTATTTCGATCATGTTTAATATGGAACTGGCGTAGGATGCGTATTCACTTTCATTGCCTCCGAAATGGAGCTCGAATTGGGAATACAAAATGGTAATGGGAGAGTGTATTTTTCATCGCAGTGTGTGTAAGTATTTCGATCATGTTTAATATGGAACTGGCGTAGGATGCGTATTCACTTTCATTGCCTCCGAAATGGAGCTCGAATTGGGAATACAAAATGGTAATGGGAGAGTGTATTTTTCATCCCAAAAGTTAAACGTGCTCAGAAAACAATTGGGAAATAACAGATGGTGCATTTTTTAAAGGTTATAGTTGCTTGTATGTATTATCATGTTTTGACAATTGATACGTTTAATATTCTGAAGCCTACAATGGAGACTCAAACGCCTGAATTTGAGACACAATTTTTGGATATTAAAGCGCATATAAGACTACAAAACTATCAGTGTTTGTAAAGCAAACTTCCACTTCCAATATTGAAGTTGGGCTTGAAAATTCGTAAGATCCTGATTTTGATGATCTCTCTTACTTGCTTACTTATCAGGAGCTTCAAACGCTTCATAGTCATGGCCTGCTGACGAAGTCTTCAATACCGATCATGGTCTAGATTTTACTTCATCAAAGTTAAGGCCTAACAAGTCGTCTTTGTCCTTGTGGACGACCTTAAAATATTTTACGGACTAGATTGAACGGTGTCATATAAGAGACATTGTAGGGTTCGCCCTACTCCTACCAATCTTGGAGGAAAGATGGGAAGGGAGCAAAATACTCCGCGAAAGTTACGAAATATACTGGAGAACGGTGTCCAGAAACCGCTATCCGCTTAAGACAATTTATAGATCTAACAACTGAGTAGTTTTGGGATATAGACACTTACCAAACTCCAAATCATTTTTGCTGCTGTTATCTTTATCTTGGTGGTATATTGCCTAAGCATAGTGATTACGAGCTGCCGTGTTGCGCTACCGATGGTTACAATTATACCATTGTAACCTACTAATGGACCCTAAAACTAGTTCTCTAATTGATTTGTGCAGTACATAGAGCCAAAAATCGTTCTGTGCTTTCTTCTCTCGAGCTTGATTAAGAGGCGTTAGTCAATTTTGGATACAGTTCTTGTCTCAGAGATTGATGCGAGGATTAAGGCTTTAAATATTCTAAAGTTGTTCTAACTCCTTCCGTCCTGACAGATGGTTTGATCCATACACTCACAGTTTAGTAATCTTGATACTTCGAAATTCCAAATATATAAACGCTCAAAAAGAAATCTTAAGCAGTTTTTGAAGTCCTTCAGGGCTTAAGAGTTTAAGACTCACAAATGCGTCGTTTTTCTGGGTCAAAAATCTATGTTGTTACCTTTTACAAACATTTCTAGTAAATCATTCTATGCCGGTATGATCCGTTTGTATTGCGCCGTTTGGTCGTAGCGGACAACCACAGCGACGGCGGGGAAGGGCGGTTGCGGAGGGGTCCCAAATTGCACCCAAATAAATGGCATTTTCGGGGGAGGTTGCTGGAAAAGCATCGGAGTAGCGAAAGGCTACAGTCGGAGGTAGCAAACGAAAATGAGCTCATTTCAGCGAAAATTGATTGTGATACAGTTCGCGCTCGTCTGTCGCTGGTGAACGGTCATGGTGCTGGCTGGTCAATAATAATGGTACCCGTTGCATGGTTATGCGCGTGGCATACGTAACAGAATGTTTCGTGTGTCGCTTACGTTCACCCCCAACCGGTGTTGGCGTCATACTGCTCTGGACAGCATTAAAAATCAGGCTGTTTCTGTCGCATAAAGATTCCACTTTAACAAGGTGCACACGGCTGTGGCATACGTAAAAGAATGTTTCGTGTGTCGCTTACGTTCACCCCCAACCGGTGTTGGCGTCATACTGCTCTGGACAGCATTAAAAATCAGGCTGTTTCTGTCGCATAAAGATTCCACTTTAACAAGGTGCACACGGTTTCATCATCATGATCAGCAGCAGCAGCAGCAGTTCAGTCCTTGTTATCGGTGACAGAGCAGTGTGTGTAAGTATTTCGATCATGTTTAATATGGAACTGGCGTAGGATGCGTATTCACTTTCATTGCCTCCGAAATGGAGCTCGAATTGGGAATACAAAATGGTAATGGGAGAGTGTATTTTTCATCCCAAAAGTTAAACGTGCTCAAAAAACAATTGGGAAATAACAGATGGTGCATTTTTTAAAGGTTATAGTTGCTTGTATGTATTATCATGTTTTGACAATTGATACGTTTAATATTCTGAAGCCTACAATGGAGACTCAAACGCCTGAATTTGAGACACAATTTTTGGATATTAAAGCGCATATAAGACTACAAAACTATCAGTGTTTGTAAAGCAAACTTCCACTTCCAATATTGAAGTTGGGCTTGAAAATTCGTAAGATCCTGATTTTGATGATCTCTCTTACTTGCTTACTTATCAGGAGCTTCAAACGCTTCATAGTCATGGCCTGCTGACGAAGTCTTCAATACCGATCATGGTCTAGATTTTACTTCATCAAAGTTAAGGCCTAACAAGTCGTCTTTGTCCTTGTGGACGACCTTAAAATATTTTACGGACTAGATTGAACGGTGTCATATAAGAGACATTGTAGGGTTCGCCCTACTCCTACCAATCTTGGAGGAAAGATGGGAAGGGAGCAAAATACTCCGCGAAAGTTACGAAATATACTGGAGAACGGTGTCCAGAAACCGCTATCCGCTTAAGACAATTTATAGATCTAACAACTGAGTAGTTTTGGGATATAGACACTTACCAAACTCCAAATCATTTTTGCTGCTGTTATCTTTATCTTGGTGGTATATTGCCTAAGCATAGTGATTACGAGCTGCCGTGTTGCGCTACCGATGGTTACAATTATACCATTGTAACCTACTAATGGACCCTAAAACTAGTTCTCTAATTGATTTGTGCAGTACATAGAGCCAAAAATCGTTCTGTGCTTTCTTCTCTCGAGCTTGATTAAGAGGCGTTAGTCAATTTTGGATACAGTTCTTGTCTCAGAGATTGATGCGAGGATTAAGGCTTTAAATATTCTAAAGTTGTTCTAACTCCTTCCGTCCTGACAGATGGTTTGATCCATACACTCACAGTTTAGTAATCTTGATACTTCGAAATTCCAAATATATAAACGCTCAAAAAGAAATCTTAAGCAGTTTTTGAAGTCCTTCAGGGCTTAAGAGTTTAAGACTCACAAATGCGTCGTTTTTCTGGGTCAAAAATCTATGTTGTTACCTTTTACAAACATTTCTAGTAAATCATTCTATGCCGGTATGATATTGTAGAGCCTTAAGATCACGAAGTACAATATATTTTATCTCTCCCTATCTCGTCCCAGAGATATCCTCTGTCCTCAAGCAAAAAGTTTGGAGATCGTAATACAAGCATTTATCAAATTATAGGACCCAACCTAATATGTTGATCCCGTCGACACACATTCTAACCCCCATTCAAATATCCTACCAACATAGCTCACTTAACAAAACACGCTAAATCGTCGCGTTTTAAAGATTTATTTCGTCACGTTTCCTTCCGGTTCCGCTGTTTAATGTTTCGCGTGCCAGCCGGTTCCACCAGGAAGGCTCAGGGCAAGTAAAAAGGGGTTTGTTCACACTTAAGAAGCGACAATTTTCAATCTAAATTTATGATCATTGTAAAAATCGCATGTCCTTCTGCTTTTCGTCAAAACCCACGACCGCCGAGGGCTGTTCTGGCTGCGCGGATATGAAAAAAAAGAGGTAACAGCCCACGGGAGCCCCACTTTTCTTGCAACAGTTGAATGGTTTTATGCGAGCATCCATTTTCGTTCGATTGAGCAGCAAGATTTGAGTGAAAATGAACAAAGATAAATACAGCGAGCGAGCACACACAGCAAGCACGACAAAAATGTGCCCGCTACCCCTATCGGATGACAATAATCGTCGAGTTCGAACGGTGACATAAAAATCATCCTCAAATAAAACTGGATTGTAGGCACGAGTTTTGTGTGTCTCGCACCCTTTTCCCACCGCTCCTCAACTCCCGCTCCCCCTCTCAACCCGACCGGGACATCCCTAGAAGGTGGAAGGTTTTCGGCGCTTATGGTAGAACAGTTTTATTTCGCGCCTTGTACGGAAATTGGTTGTTCCCTTTTTTATGGGCACTTTTCAGTGTAAAAGAAAGGAAAACCCAAAAAAAAACCCGGCAACTAGAAATGGTTTCGCGGTACAGTTTGGGGAAATAAGAGCAGAAAAAATCACATTTTCTTCTTTCCGCACGACAGCACGAATGGGGTTTTCTCTTTGGATGGGTACTTCCTCAGGGAACGCGAACCTGTCTGCACACCATTTCGAGCTTTTTGTGAATATTGAAGGCTTGTGCAGCGAAATTGATCGAAGACAATAAATTTCTCACCCCAAGATGGGCGCGCTTTCCATGGGTAACGGGCTAAAGCGAACGCGACGTATCTTCAAACGCGGATGCCGATATCGAGACATGGCAGAGACCGAGGCAAAAGATGCTGATGATGGTGATAATGATGATTGCGCTAGAAATGACAAGGATTTTCACGTGTAAATCCCAAAACGCGCCGAGGTTTTTCGTTCGGTTGCGTGTGCACCGGGAAAACGCAAAATTGTGAAGGAAATAAAATAAACACGTACGCGCGCTTTCTATCACCAGAAAAAGCCGCCACTCCGAGCTGCGGTGCGGCAATCTCTGGAGACTGGTAAAAAGAAAATTTTGCATGATTATTTTGATCGCCATGCTGATTGGGCGCGTTCGTTGGCCGATTTCGGTTGGTGGGAAGAAAGCTGCCTGCTGTGCGTGTTTTTCGAGCGTAGCATTAACGATGAGAAATGATTACTTTCGGGATGTTTTTGTGTGTTGCAAAAAGGAAAATTGCATTCGATTACGGTAAGGCACGGCTTTCTTGTGAGCTTTTTAGAAAGAGGGATAATTGAGCGTCTATTCGACTGGTGGAATGATTGTGGGAAAATCGACCATAACTAGATTGATTTGCGAAACACCATGAGTGAACTGATGATGAAGATGTTCGGTATGGGTGAACTGAAGAAAATGAAGGATTGCTCTGTGTGTACTTTTCAAACCATTGGACTTTGTTCTTGTAGCATTGATAAGATCTATCACCTGTCATTCTAATTTGAACGTCTGAGACATCGGGAGTGATCTTTTACGTATCATGATGCTAATGAAGCTTTTTGTTGCAACAGAATTTCTCCAATTACCAGGCTGTGTGGTATAAAGCTTCGGGTTGACTAGGCAAACCACAACATGTTGTAAACAGGGATTGTGTGAGGTCGCTTAAAACTTCAGGTCGATTTAAAGTTGAGAATCGTGATGGATACGGTGTTGGTTCAATCTTCTAGCTCGCCTTAATCAGAAAAGCTCTTGGCCGATTTCGGTTGGTGGGAAGAAAGCTGCCTGCTGTGCGTGTTTTTCGAGCGTAGCATTAACGATGAGAAATGATTACTTTCGGGATGTTTTTGTGTGTTGCAAAAAGGAAAATTGCATTCGATTACGGTAAGGCACGGCTTTCTTGTGAGCTTTTTAGAAAGAGGGATAATTGAGCGTCTATTCGACTGGTGGAATGATTGTGGGAAAATCGACCATAACTAGATTGATTTGCGAAACACCATGAGTGAACTGATGATGAAGATGTTCGGTATGGGTGAACTGAAGAAAATGAAGGATTGCTCTGTGTGTACTTTTCAAACCATTGGACTTTGTTCTTGTAGCATTGATAAGATCTATCACCTGTCATTCTAATTTGAACGTCTGAGACATCGGGAGTGATCTTTTACGTATCATGATGCTAATGAAGCTTTTTGTTGCAACAGAATTTCTCCAATTACCAGGCTGTGTGGTATAAAGCTTCGGGTTGACTAGGCAAACCACAACATGTTGTAAACAGGGATTGTGTGAGGTCGCTTAAAACTTCAGGTCGATTTAAAGTTGAGAATCGTGATGGATACGGTGTTGGTTCAATCTTCTAGCTCGCCTTAATCAGAAAAGCTCTTGATTTGTGGTGACTAGAGTCGAAGGTAAAGTAGCAAAGGCTTCGTATCAAACATAAATTGTGATCACCTGAGACGAGACTCTCTATGAAGACTCTATAACTGATGAATGTCGCTAGAACGGCAGAAGCCACTTAAAGAAAGATTCGCCTATATCGATAAGGGCAGGGCCACCGCAAAGATTGGGCCTCAAACAACTATTTGATTTGCTTACACTAGACCATGGAAAGGGTACTAGCTATGGTTCTGCTATAGCTTTAGTCATTTTTTTTTCCAAAATTCGTGCGTGTTCCAAAAATATGCCTTGGGACATGAACTTTGTTCAAAACTAATCATTTTCTAATGAGCGCGTTCGAGAGAATGTTGCTTAGAAGACTTAATCTCACGATAATCTAAGTCTAAGTCTAACACAGCGCAATAAAGTGGTCAAACTGTGGTGGGATAGTCTTGTTATGAGAATGATTTCGGACGGCCCAGCTAGTATCGTCTCTTTAGGCCGCCTATAAGTACTTTGACTCAAGAACCAAGAGAGACTTACAACTTATAATTTCCTACATCTGATTACACCAGGATTTGTAATCCCGTCTTGTTTGACCGCGGAAGTCTTGATAGACGTGAAGTTATGACATTGCTACGTCCCACTTATTAAACGTTCTTTGCTGTTGGGAGCCTGTGTTTAACTCGCTTAATGTGCCACTCACAAGGGACAGTCGAGGCTCTGCTTCAGGTCGTGAGCACCAGGATACAGGAAGTCCTCATGAGTAATGGACTTCTCCCTCGATTGATAATCATAAAGTATCGTTATCGGTTCTAAGCTATCCGTATTCTACCAATATTTTATTGTTATTTTAGAAAAAATCGAGTGTAACTCAGAATACAACAAGTACAATCTTTCGTACATCATGTGGCTAAAAGTAGGTTAAAATTAATATCTGTTATCCTTTTTTCGAATCGTTTTCCTCCATCTTTAACCATCAAGAAAAGCATTTGAAACAATATCATGCATTAAACATTAGGTTTGCTTTCCAATTATGCAGCTATTGCTTTAAGTGATTCAGCAAAGGGAGAGGTTCGAGTCGAATGTGATAATTTGGTGTTGATGGGTGACAATCGTACCGAATGTTTGGATGTAAGATGAGCTTTGCTTTATTCTATAAGATGATTCATTTTGAAATGTCAAAACAATACTATTACATCGATCCTCAAAGCAGTAAGGTAGATTGAATTCATCATCCTATTTGATCCACATTAGTAGATATTTATTCTTCTCCTTTACAAACATCACCTTGTAGATGGAAATCGCCTCAAACAATAACTTTCTATCTACATAGTATTACCTCAAATGAAATCACCATTTTCCCAACGCACAATAACAAAAATCAATTTCTTCCGTCACGCCTCACTGAGACCTCATTTTCGGAAATTGAATTGATCCTTAATATGGATCCCGGACAGGGTGAATTGCAAATGCAGTCACTGCCCTGCCATCACATATTGCAGCAACCGAACGGAAGGCTTTCCATTTCATGATGGGGTGCTGATTTGAAATGTTCTTTGATTTGGATTCTGGTTTTTTTGCGATTCGTTCCCGCTTCCTTCCTATGATTGTGACAATTGTGAACCAAAGTGATATAATCTGTATGACATCAATGAGATTTAGGTCCGGCTTTTTTCTTTCGCTCTATCAAATTACCCCCCCCTTTTTTACCACCCATTATTTGTGCCAAGTGAAACACCGCACCTTTATTGTTGGACCTAGTCCAACAGCAATCTGGAAATTTGATAAGCCAGTTGTGGTGTTTGAGTTGATTTTTTGTTTGTGTGTGTACGTCTCTTCTCGCAATAAATGAGGGTCCTCGTGCAAAAAATGCGAATATAAACGAATCTAGCCAACGGTCAGTCTCGAGCCTCACATTTAGTAATGGTGCATCAGGCGATTTTTTGCTCCTTCTTCCGACAGTGCAAACACCAGTCAGGCGAAAGACCTGCACACACACACACATATGGCTTCGTGTCGGCATCTGTTGTGATTTCGTTGGTTTTGCGCAACCGTATACCGTGATCCTTTAATCGAATCAATCATCGAATTGTACGTAGAGCGTATTAAACATTTCTATCATGTTATCATCGACGCCTTTTCCGTGTATCACTTGTCCTGCTTTCGGACGCCTTCCTCCGCTTACACCCCTCCGCCCCAGGACGCTTTGTGCCGGGAAATCGTTCATCCGGGAAAGGGATTTACTGGCAAAGTGAGGGATGCCCGCTTTTGGCCCGATGAAAAGCCACTGCAATCGATAACAATTATGATAATCCGCTTAGCGCGCAAAAGGCGCTGCCTGTGCCTTTATTTCCGTTAATTAATCCTACACCAAAGTCGAGTGCTGGCGAATGCTGAATGAGAAAATGTTCGCTCCGGTGCGGTGTGTGTGTGTGCTTCGAGTTCTGGTAGGCCGATTTTCCGGAGAATTTGCCTCGCACCCGCACGCTCGAAGGTGCCAGGATGGGAGGTGTTCCACCCGAAATCCGGCTGCAATCGAAATCGATCCTCTAGAGCCTGTAGTAGCATTTCCTAGGTTTTCCTTCGTTGCCTCGAACTCCCCCTCACACTGGACTCCTCCGGTCAAGTTGTCCTTACCGGGCTGGCCGGAAAAAGGATTGTTTCGTGTTTCCGGACGCAGCGAAATAATTACGTCCGATTGCGAGTGGCTCCGGAGGATGGGAAAATAAGTTGCAGTGTTATGTGTTTTTCCTTTCTGCTTACAATGTCGTGCTTAATGTGTTGTGGAAGTGGGGCGGATTGAAAGCTTCTTGCAGGCGAAGTGTTTCTGTATAAGGAAGATGATGAGTGTTTACGTCACACTGCGCTCAATGCATCAAATATCTTATGCGATGCGAAGAGAAAACCCAACTTACTAACTCTAATTAAATGTAGATGCAGTCGTAGAAAGAGAAATTATATTAAAGGTTTTTTTGCCAGAAAAAAAGATTCAAGGACGCTGTAACAAGGCATCTATAACGATAGGCGCTATTAACTGTTTCCGGATTTTGATAGAATTCGAGCGTCAGAGGACCAGTTCTGTTAAACATCGCTCTTGATAAGGTAACTTCATTAAATGATTTGTTTAACAGTTTTACAGTCAATCACGCGAAACCCCAGGTACCCTAAACCTGAACATTTTCTTCACATTGAGGGCAACTTTCTTGACTTTGAGGAAGTTTTTTTTTCTAGGACAACGCAATTATGATTATTTTTCCCAATCCTATGTATAGACGAGATATTATTGTTCTAAATGTCAAGAAATAGATTGAATATCGCTTGCTAAGCACCGATATGGGCAAAAGAAGGCAAAAAGTTCGATTTTCTCAAGCCAAATCCAAAAGTATGAATCCCGGCGGACCATATCCTCGTACGCAAGACTGACTATTTATCTACGGACAAAAACAAGTCATAGAAAGCTAGAAATAGCAGGCCTAAACCTATAGAGAACCTATAGAGAAGAACCGAAACATTTGCTCCAGCGATAATTGCAGTTGTTGTTACGCCTGAAGATAGGCAACGCGATTTCGATCATAGTTGAACGTGTATTTAGTAGTGGATGATGATAGAGTGAATTTATTTAGTAGTGGTTTATGCATCATGTGTTATTGAAAGTTTGTACACCTAAATCTAGATCAATTAAAGTCCAAATTTTCCCTTCAGTTATTGGTAACACACGCCAAAGAAGCCAAGAATACTAGGCCCAGACTTCTCGCGGTCGAAGATCTGAATAATATGAAGAATAAATCATAGCTGTTCATAAACAATATTAATATGTATCAGGGATGACCAAATGCTTACTGAACGATCGAATTCAATCATACCTACATATGTCAATATAAAAAAGCAAATCTTTCCTTATGATGTATGTTTTCAAACAGCCCCTTATTATCCTTCTCTATTATCTGCAACTTGTTACCAATCCTCATCCTCGAATGCCCATTCTTTACTCTATTTACGCTTGTCCGAAACTGTCGAAAAATTAAATTTATAAAACCTCCCTGTCCATCATCACGTCACGGTTTCGGCACGTTCCGAGACACCGGGTACCAGCTGGTGTGCAATCGAGCAGCATCTTCAAGGCGCACTTCGACGAACGAAAGCCGGAACCGGAAAAGCAGTCACCGGCTGGTGCTTCTTGCGCCCTTCCGAGACGGAAAACAATTGTGGGCCCCATTTTAAGGGACATTTTCGACCCTTTTCGATGGCCTCTGGCAGGTTTTCTGTACCCTCGAAGTGTCCGCCATGTTGAAACTTAGCATGCCAGAGAAGTAAGCAACGGAAACTTTATCGCAGCAGCTCTAAACTCCACTTCCGGTTGATTTCAATCTGTTGACACAGCACTAAACTCAGGCTTGGATTTGTTTTCATCTACCTCGTGGAAAAACTGGCAACGACTGGCAAGGACATGTGGCAAGGACGTGTAAAGTTTATATTGCACGGGCTTTTTTTTCTTCCTTCACCGAAAACTTCTCAACACCAGTCACATCATTCCCTGGTGTGTGTGTGTCACAGACTCCGGATAGTCAGTTTCGGTAAATTGTGATCAACTCAATTTTCTTAGTTCTCCATCACCCAGTTTTCCGTATCCCTGAAAAAAAAAATCCCCCAACAAAAAAGCAGGGAAAGCATTGTAACTAAACACGATCCAAATCAGGACCAAACTGGACATGTGACGCTTAGTGTGTCAAAGAGGAACGGGCATCCGAAAAATATATTAAATTTAAAATGATTTCACAAATCACCAAACTCTGGAGCTCCGGAGCTTCCTGGCGAATCCGGATAACAGAGTAATGGTTCGGGAAACAGCGGTCCCCTCAGGCTTGGATTTGTTTTCATCTACCTCGTGGAAAAACTGGCAACGACTGGCAAGGACATGTGGTAAGGACGTGTAAAGTTTATATTGCTCGCTTGTTCCTTCCTTCACCGAAAACTTCTCGACACCAGTCACATCATTCCTGGGTGTGTGTGTGTGTGTCACAGACTCCGGATAGTCAGTTTCGGTAAATTGTGATCAACTCAATTTTCTTAGTTCTACATCACCCAGTTTTCCGTATCCCTGAAAAAAAATCCCCCAACAAAAAGAGGGAAAGCATTGTAGCTAAACACGATCCAAATCAGGACCAAACTGGACATGTGACGCTTAGTGTGTCAAAGAGGAACGGGCATCCGAAAAATATATTAAATTTAAAATGATTTCACCAAAATCACCAAACTCTGGAGCTCCGGAGCTTCCTGGCGAATCAGGATAATAGGGTAATGGTTCGGGAAACAGCGGTCCCGTTCGAAATGATTGCATCAGTGCGTAGAAAAGTCTGGCGATCAAACTCAAAGGGACCAGGCACCCGAGCAGCAGATGGTCATTCGTGAGATTTTTGACGAGATTTGCCCTTTACCCAATAAAGCTGGACTGAGTGGCAGGTTTTGTTTTGCGTAGGACAAATCGGTTTTATGAGTTGGGAAATGAAAAATGACTTCTGCACGTTGGTTTGTCCCTAATTTTAGTGCTTGAAACTGATTAAAATAGGAAGATATAGTCGATTTTTCTTTCTTTTTAGAGCAAATAATGTCTTTAAAATGTTAAAACAGCTAAAGTTATTGTTAAAATAGGACTTAATTTTCAATTTGCATATCTCATTACCTTTACCTACAATTTTTTCATTATAAACGCATCTGCTTAATAGCAACTTAAGCAAACCACTTCTCGCTAGGCTAGGCTGACCAGGCTGTGTTCCTACCATGAATAAAAGGGCTGGTAATAAAGTAGACAGTGTACACAACCCTCTCGTTTACTGGACACACGTACACACACTCCGCTAAGCAATGAAAAACGAATGCACCGGCGAG
This sequence comes from Anopheles maculatus, assembly GCA_002091835.1. NCBI lineage: Eukaryota > Metazoa > Arthropoda > Insecta > Diptera > Culicidae > Anopheles > Anopheles maculatus. Next base: position 93,427 of record KZ061751.1, read on the forward strand.
ATTACCCTGGGCCATGCATCCCACACCCATCGTTGGCCTGGAGCCTAGCGTCGTGAAAATACGCGCAACAAGGCTAGGAGTAGTTTGGTGTTTTGCAAAATACGATACCATCCTTCGGTCGTTGACGCCTTCGAATGATTAGTGGTGGAAATGGACACTGGGGTCTTGCAGGGAAAATTGTACGCAGATCGTTAGGGCATCGCATCGAGCGAAAGGCATCGTCTGATGTTTATCGCAAATGGTTTCTTGAATTATTTTAAGCTTAGTTTAACAATAACAATAATTGTATACTTTAAAAGCAAGTTTTATTATTTTGTGTTGAATCATTAAGATATTTTTAGTAGTGAGAAGTTACAATAAATATTCCATTAACGTTTCAATCCACCCCAAAACCGATCGGATCCCTTTCAGCAAGTACCACGCACCCGACCGAACCTGGTGGTACAACTGGAGCAGAACGCGACCGGAGGCGTGGTATGATTTGTTTCGTCGCCTCCCATTTCCATGCGGGGAGGCCGCATTTTCCGCGTAAAATTAAAAGCACGATTGCCATTTACCATTCCACGGGGTGAGAGTTTCGCGCACATATCAGCACATGTTTTGCCGTTCACCATCCGGACGACTTACGGCTAGACGCGAGCGAGAGCATCATAACCGTGGGTTCTCTGTTCGAAAGGCTCCACCTGCTTACAATTCTCAAACTCCGACAAGGAATGAGTGGGTGCTAAAAACAAAGCAAACTCTCCCACCCCTCCCGCCAAGGTTCGGGTTCGGCCGAGACGTGGAAGATTTAAAATTGAAAAATAAATTTACATTTTATATGAGTATCTGAGGTGATTTATTGTTATCTGACTTAACTAGCCCCCGCGTATTCGCGTAACGTATGCGTTCGATGGGGTATGCGTTGATGCAGAGAGTGGTGGAGGACAGCGTTGTATCCTGTGGGCTTGGCAACGCGATATCCCGTCCCTGCCGGGGGTGTTTTGCCGCAGGATTTAGCCGCCAGACGGTGGTAAATTATCCTGAGTCACTTGTCTTCGTGGTGTTCTGCTGTGTTTAACCATTTCGTTTTTCCCTGATCGAGTCTCGCTTTCTTTTGCATTCGGTGGTGTTTGACGGTTGAACAATAACACCGGAAACACAGTTACAGAGTCGGAAAGGGATAAAGTAGTACCAACTGCGAACCGGGAAGTAAAAAAGCATGATTACCACAACTCTTTCGTACCACTTTTCCGTTCGTCACTATCGATTAAACAGCCATTCATCATAGAAATAATGATTATTCATCAATAGACACCCCAGGCAAATAGTTGGCCTCGGTCCTCGGTTTTTTGGGACGGTTCCAATTTTCTCGACCCTTTACACGTACAAAAAAATTGGAGTATCAGAAGCAAAAAACTGCAATGAGCAAGGGTTCAATTAATAAAAGGGAAGAGAGAACCTCACCCAATGATATGGTAGCCATTAGGACGGTCTTTTACATCATCACCGCTGCCGAGGTGACAGGCAGCAAATGGCTAGTGGTTGCAACATGATGCTGCAATTTTTGTACGTACCAGCGGAAATCGAAAGAACCGAACCTCCCCAGCACAAGGACACGCGGAAACGATGAGCTGCAATAGGAGCATAGGACTGCCGACTTTAGCCCGCACGCAACACAAAGGGGTTAGGAAACGCATAGTTTAATTCAGTTTTTCTTTTTTAACGTTGCTGTCTGCACCCTTCGGGCCAGACAGATCGTAAAGTCAAAGTGCAACGTTACTATCGGACGATGGCGAAAGATAAAATATAGCTTCGCACGGATCCCGATGCTTATGGATTCCCATTAGCTGTATCGAATGCAGAAATGACTAGCGAATGACGTGGCAGGTTCTTACGGGTTGCTGGCAAGAATTGGAAGGTGAGGAGACATTTTACAATGAAAAACGAACCACCGTTGAAGGGGGTTCGGGATGTTTATGTCTCGTTGATGGTAATGTCTGGTGGTTTGAGATCATGACTCGATTAAAGTGTTGTGCAGATAATAGAGAAGGATAATAAGGGGCTGTTTGAAAACATACATCATAAGGAAAGATTTGCTTTTTTATATTGACATCTGTAGGTAAGCTTGAATTCGATCAGTCAGTAAGCGTGTTTGGTCATTATTGATC
>KZ061751.1:96393-129382 GCA_002091835.1 Anopheles maculatus
GACGGTTGAACAATAACACCGGAAACACAGTTACAGAGTCGGAAAGGGATAAAGTAGTACCAACTGCGAACCGGGAAGTAAAAAAGCATGATTACCACAACTCTTTCGTACCACTTTTCCGTTCGTCACTATCGATTAAACAGCCATTCATCATAGAAATAATGATTATTCATCAATAGACACCCCAGGCAAATAGTTGGCCTCGGTCCTCGGTTTTTTGGGACGGTTCCAATTTTCTCGACCCTTTACACGTACAAAAAAATTGGAGTATCAGAAGCAAAAAACTGCAATGAGCAAGGGTTCAATTAATAAAAGGGAAGAGAGAACCTCACCCAATGATATGGTAGCCATTAGGACGGTCTTTTACATCACCACCGCTGCCGAGGTGACAGGCAGCAAATGGCTAGTGGTTGCAACATGATGCTGCAATTTTTGTACGGACCAGCGGAAATCGAAAGAACTGAACCTCCCCATTCCCGGCACAAGGACACGCGGAAACGATGAGCTGCAATAGGAGCATAAGACTGCCGACTTTAGCCCGCACGCAACACAAAGGGGTTAGAAACGCATAGTTTAATTCGGTTTTTCTTTTTTTACGTTGCTGTCTGCCACCCTTCGGGCCAGACGGATCGTAAAGTCAAAGTGCAACGTTACTATCGGACGATGGTGAAAGATAAAATATAGCTTCGCACGGATCCCGATGCTTATGGATTCCCATTAGCTGTATCGAATGCAGAAATGACTACCGAATGACGTGGCAGGTTCTTACGGGTTGCTGGCAAGAATTGGAAGGTGAGGAGACATTTTACAATGAAAAACGAACCACCGTTGAAGGGGGTTCGGGATGTTTATGTCTCGTTGATGGTTGTGTCTGGTTGTGTGAGATCATGACTCGATTAAAGTGTTGTGCAGATGTTTTGTTGTTGTGTTGCTGATAATGTTTAATTCTGTTTTGTGTAGTTTGAAACGGTCGCCATTGCAATATGAGTCAGACCATTGTACTTAGTATTTGGTTTAGAATCTTTAATGCACAGACAGTAGAATTAGGTAGACTATAGTTAGGACTATTGATCATTTGACGTCTTATCTATTTGGTACAACTTCAAGAGCGAGGGAACTAGTACCAACAGAATTATAGGTCTAACCACTCAGTTACGCAGGTGATGTACTTCTAATGACGCCCAAGGATTTGAAGTTGATTTTTACTTGAGAATTTATGTACTCAAAAATATTTGATATTTATTTATGTATTTTAAAGTTGAATTCAGAGGTGGATCAAACCTGCAGAAGGGCTTTAAAAGATTAGAAGTAGAGGACTTTTGGAAGTCGTGGGGCCAAATTGGAGCAAAAACCTAAACGGCTATGACCCACGGGCTCACTAATTTGAAGATCTACTTCTGTCTACAAGTAAGAGGTCTCCGGATTCTTTTGAGATTGCTTATACTTAGATCCTCCCCTGATTTAATTTAAGTATTTGCTGTTCAAATCCCGTAGGACTGCTTCCCCGTACGCAGGACTGACTATCCAACGAGGTTAATCCAAGTCATTGAAAACTAGAAATAGCAGGCTAAGACCTTCTGATGTTGTAGAGCCAGGCATTATTTTGTCCATGTCCAAAACGCTTATTTTAGGTGTGTGACACCATGAAAATGTTGCAGAAGCAAAACCAGAACAGATAAAAAAAAAGATTTAGGACAGTTTAGCGAAATATTGAGTCGTAGAACCTCGAACAGTGTTGGACCGAGTTTCAAGTACCACCTTCCCGTACCTTAAGGTAGGTTGGCAAGTAAATGTTTATCACCATCGGTGTCAGCTTGCTAGTCAATAGCTTACTCAAACTCTCTGGTCAAAAATATCCCAACCGCCAGCAAATCCTGTGGTACCAGCAACCAATTTCGTACAGCTGGCGTTCCGCTTCCAACACAGTTCGAACGATCGACGTAGCAACTTACTGTATTTGAAAAGTTTGTTCCACCGTTATCCGCGTAATGGTGTGGATCCGGTGGGTTTCAACTCTCAACAACAATTGATCGCACGTGATTGATGTACGCGAAAAAGGGCCACCCCCTACAGCTTTGTTTTGTGCTAGCGTGGTTTTTTTTTTGGGTGGTTGGATAAGCTTTTGAAATAAAAACATCCCCACTGGTGGAAGGTGATGCAAATCTGTGGCCAGCACTTGCAAGCAAATGGTCCCTCAAGAGTAGCGCCAGGCGAGAAAGTTTTCACGTAAACGGTAATGGGTTTTGATTGAGGGTGATTTTTATGTTGATTTTTCTCTGGAGATGCTTGTAACTAGGGCTGATTGTAATATTCTTACCTGTACCTTAGCTTGTAAGGTGATCAACGGTTTTGAAAATATAGAACTCATGTAAGAAAATGTCTCTTAAGCGCTAAATGTCTACCCTATAAAAGTGTCCGTTCCACCTGTAAATGACTTGTCAAGAGTGTGGATTGTCAGCATTGTTTTAGTTACAGCTATTCGATTATTGGAAAGGTGTTGATAGACCACAATCTCACTTCTAAACGATCACTGATACATACTAGATTTATATGTGTATAGCAAGTTTAATTATGAATGCCAATGAAGCATTTACCGTCATGTATTTTCAATACTCGTACAGGCATACTTGAATGTCTTATTATTGTTGTTACTGTAACTTTTTTTATGTAAAAAAAGGCATTAATTTTGTTGCAAACCTTAAAAAGATTATAATTATTTTTTTCTTTTTGATATTTTATGCCAATTTATCAAAAAATTTCCGTTTCACTTAGGCTATCATACCGATTTGTTGATTTCTGTCTAAATCTAAGAAGAACTTGCAACCTTATTTCGACTTTTGCACTCAATTGTGTGCATCTGAAGCTTGTAGTACACCACTGGGCAAGTTTTCTATAAGCGTTAAATTTACCTGAAAAGAGAAAAGAGAATTTTTAGATTAAGATTAAGACTATAATTGTATTTTGAATTAAGTTTTACCAATTAGAGAATAGTATTCTGATTCAAGAGTTTCTTTTTTATTTGATCTTCATGTTTTATAGACCTTGTTTTATATATTTTATAAGTGAAAACACTTTGTTAATTTTAGTTACGTACGTAGTTTTATCTAACAATAATATTAAATCAAATAAGAATTTTCTATGACAGGAAAAACAAGTCATAAAAGACAAAAATATCACACCAAACGAATTGCGAATTGTATTCACAAACGGTTGTGTTACTTTGTTAACAACTTTTTTCAAAAACGTTCAACACATTACTATCCCGCACACGCACACAAAATCAACTTTTGCACCATAAAAGTGTACAATTCTTCGTACGGTACCTTTTTGCGCATTTATTTCCATTCCAAGTTTTACGGCTGTTGGCCGTTTTAAGGCTGTTTTATAGTTTTGTCCAGCCATGGTGACGCTTCTCGGTCTTGGGCAACCACAACTTGAGAAAGTTTTTTATCAACTGTTGCAAACTGTCGTTGGGTTTTCGTTTTTGATGTGTGTGTGTGTGTGTGAAAATGGTTTCATTGTTAGCTGTTTGAGTGTCAGGAATTGGTTGTTACATTGGACAAGAATTTTAATTGAACACCATTAAATAAACTGTTTTTTGCTTTGAATTTTAAAAGGAACCCCCCATCTTGATAACAACTAAAATGAAGCTCATTTTTTTCGCTTCAAATCACATGACACATCGTTAACGGACGTCGTGCTAAATTGTGTCGAAGATTATTCACTCCTTATCGGACCGAACCGGAAGGCAACAGAGAAAAAAGAGATCCCATTTTTCCCCATCGGATTAAGTCACACTTTTGCTTAATTTTCCACCAGGAAGAAATGAACTATGGCACACCTCTTCCTTGAGTGAAAGTTTTTTTTTGTAACCCGAAAATGGCTCTCAGCCAAACAAAAAAAGGGGCAGCAATAATGTGCTACACCAGTTATCAAACGCCAATGGATGAATCTAGAAGAACATTTTAGTGTTTCTCTGTGTTTGTTTTTTTCTACGAACAAGCTTTTCCCTTCATTAGCACACCGTTTCGTTATCTTCTTCGTCACTGTCTTTGATACACGTTCAAGCAAATACCCATAGACGAAGGTGTTTTTTTGCGTTCCCTCGTTGTTTTTTATTTGACATGATTTTTCCCCCGGAAGAAAGAAAGCAACGACGAACTTTTCTCCTTAATGAGAACGAAAACCAGCGGCCTTACCCAACTTTTAGCGATACACCATTCGAACAGTCGGTGTTTTAGTCGAGCCTTTCTTGGTAGAAGAAAAAACAGAAACTCAACTTCCCTAAAAAGCCATTAACAGACGCACCTTAAACCGTAACCGAACCGGAAATTCTGATGGTAGTTTTATGATTCTTGGCTTTTTTGCTGTGTGTGTGTCTTGGATGAAATCACACTTTTTTGGTAGCAATTTATAAATATAGTTCACATTACAGTGGAAAAACAAGCAACGCAAAAAAAAGAACACGGGAAGGAAATGATTGGTCAATGGTGCCTTGCTCGATTGAATCCGTTTGCGATGAAACCTGTCATGCAATTTTGTTCCGAACTATTTGACTTCGAGTTTGTCCCCTAAGCGAACTGAAGCGAATGAGTATGAAAAAAATGCCTTGCAGGTGATAAGAATCTCTGTCGAAAAAGGGGCCCAGGATGGCCGAGTTTGGAAAAATGAGATTTTGATGTTTTATTCCTGTGCTCAGGTCCCCAAGTTTGGGGGAACGTAGAGTGAAATGATTCGTTGCAGCATGATTGCCAACACGTGCCAATAGGTAATCAATTTGAGCAATTGTTTGTGTTGGGATTAATTTGATTCGTTCAAGGATCATTTTGTTTTATAAATTGTTCGCTTTTATTTTCATTTTACTGTGAAGAAACTTTAGTAATTGCTGTCTTATTTCAACTGTTCGAGTTGAGGAAGACAAGATAAGTATAAAAGAAATCTTCAGACAGCAGTAGACATGAAAGTGGTAAAACGTTGAAGTTAACCGAGTGGAAATAAACTCATATTTCCTGGCCGGCTGCACTGCGTAAAAGACGTAGCGACATTGATAGAATTTATGCTTCGGCCATTCTTACACGTCTCGCAATTTGCAGACACTCACCCAGACGGAGCAGTATGAAAACTCCTTTCTATTACACCCAACACTTCAAAGCCTTTGCTCCACTATGCATCTGTTCCGTTTTCTACACTACCCCAAAACCGAAATCTCTCCAATTTAATCGCGTACCAAAACGAGTAAACCACGAACTCGGCTCAATAAATGATGAAAGAGCAGTAAACAGAAGCGCAGATCTCTTTTTGCAGAGTACGGTTGAAGGAAACTGGCAGGAAAGGAAGATTTTCCAACCTGATGGACCGATCTGACGAAGCCATTACTAAACTCGGTTTCGGAAGACTGCACCGTACCATCGGACGGGGTCGTCGTCGCCGGATGTGAAGTGTGCAAAAACGGATACGGAGTTTTACTCATGCATGGCCGTTGGCACAACGCTTTTTGAGGAAACTAATGAGATTGCTACGGTTTTTTTTTAAATATGCTAAGATATAAGAAATTTGGTAGTGAGTACTTGTGTGTTACAAAATATGTTAAACAACAATCTTAACGCAGTTTAAACACTCTCTACCAAAGCGCTTCTTTATCACCCAAACCACAATCCACCAGCCGAAGAACTCACCTTTATTGCTATGCTTTTTAATGCCATTTTCCCTATCGCACGTCGTCCGTAAATAAAAAGACATCAAGCGACGGAAAGCACTTTCCATTGTTTACACTACTAATGGTATTTTTTCATCCATTCAGCGCAAAAACACATAATTAAGACGTTGCCTTACGGGTTCTGCTCCTTCTTAGGGTTGCCTGGTTTTTTTTTATTGTTGATGCATTAATCTGGAAACGGTTTAACCTCAAACCAACGTCATTTAAAAAGTGCTAATGCGATTGGGCAAATGGAATTAAACCTCAAAACTCTTTTCGTGTAAGTGAATTTAATTTTTCGTACTAGTGAGACTTGTTCAGGTATATTCGGCGAAGTATATTTGTGTTATCTGTGTTAGTGCCAGTTTTACACATTTGATCGGCAAACTATGTAAATCAGTTATTAGTAAGTTCTTGAATAAACGTCCTGGTTTCGCTGTCTTGACCTGCTGCAACAATCCTCAATACCGCTTAAGGTCTAGCCTCGTCACCTTCTTGGCCTAACGACCACTCAGGTCATACCTGCCATTTTTGGTTTACTAGACTTGTTGTTACCGCGTAGTTGGATAGTCAGACCTCACTATGGGGGAACGGCCCAGATCAGACTTGAACCACGGTCCTGCCGTGTGAAGATCGGCGCCGCTGTCGCATGCACCACCGGGCCGCCCTAGTATCGTCATCTGCAAATCCAATACCCGGGCCATAACTTCATCTCAATGTGAACTCGACGGACAGAACTCTACAGACTTGATTGTCCGATGCCATTCCCATCACCTGACTAACCCACCGAAGCTTTCTTTTCCTTGACATGGCCTGGGTTCTCCAGGAAACTCGGATTATGGCTGCAGTCCTCCACTCCCGGCTGCATCCGATATCCCTCAAGTCTGACTCAACTGGATCCAGCCAGCGAGCTCGCTGTGCTCTTCTACGCCTCGTGCCGAACGGGTCGCTGACGAGCACCTTCTTGGCAGGGCATGAGTCAGGCATCCTCATCACGTGCCCCAACCAGCGAATCCTTCCGGCTTTGGCATCCATCAAGCCGCTCGAAAATGGGAAGTGCTTAAGCGTCCTCCGCCAGCGTAGCCCAGGACTCGTGCCCGTATGGCGCATTTCGTGCGTTGTTGGAGTCTTCTGGATCTCAGGATTTTGTCGAGCCCGTAGTAGGCACGATTCCCCCGAACAATGCGCCTTCGGATTTCGCTGCTTTCGTTGCTATCCGAAGTTACGATCGTGCCAAGGTAGCAGAACTCCTCTAGTACCTCAAGATCGTCGCCGTCGACTAATACTCTGCTTCCGAGTCGTGGTCTATCACTGTCTTTGTCGCATTGATCTTCAATTTATGTTGGACATATGCCTTGCACATCACCGCAGTTGTCCACCCGATGATGTTGATGTCATCCGCGAATCCAAGGAATTGGAGCGACCGGATGGAGTTGTTCCGCCATATCCACCGAAGCCTGCCGAGTCTAATTTACTATTACTCTTTCACATTAGATTCTCATTCTCTAGCATTGACCAGTTTTAATTATAATTCAAAAGTAAATGTTGCAGGATTCTGAGCATTATTATAATAACTAAAGGAGTATTTTTTCCTGAAAAATAAATAATTCAAAACAAAAGCTATCTACGATTTCGTCATAAAATATTGCTCGATTTTCTATGAAACAACTTTTAACCGTGTAATGCTTGATCTGCATAGATCTCTGACAGTCTGATCTAAGGATGAATGTGCTCCCGTCTAACAAATGACTCCCTCATAAGGTAAAATATAGCTTTATTATTCGTTCGTTCACTTTCTGCCAGTACGTTCAGTGAACCAGTGTCGCAAGTTCGTTCGTTCGCCTTCGATAAGGCCAATCACATCATGAAGGGAAAAGACAATTCGTTTAAGGTGATTTATCGCCTTCCGTGCTAGCTTATCATCCGTAAATACACACACACACAGCAACCAGCGCCATGTTATCCAGTGCAAAATATACTCGGAAAAACCCTCCGGCGGGAGTTGATAAACAAATTGTCTTCCCTGCTTTCCATCGGGAGCGGTCCTCGTTCAACAACGCTCGCCCGCCGACGATCACGAACACAAAATGGAAACGAATGTAAAATTAGAATGTAATTATGACTCTAATGAATTCCAATCTATTTCCAATCTCGTGACGCTTTTCGCTCCGTATCCGATTCCGGCACATGGGATGCCGGTAGGTGATTTACACGATAGAGATTCTTTCATTTTCCAGTTGCGAAACTGTGCACCGAACTGAATGCGCCCGATCGACACCGTTTGCGTGGGAAGTGAACTAACGTCACTTAAGGAAAGATGGAAATGAGCCACACAAGGCAAGCGCGTATGTGTGTGATTGCTCACATTTATCAATCCAACAGGCGCTTCGCTGCTGTTTTCCTTTAAAACAACGATAAGCAACAGCGAGTACGGCCATCGTACTGGTGCTATCTAAATGGGCTTACTCGTAACCGTACTGCCACCATTGCGCCCAAAAAAAAAGCGCAACCAACCGAGTCCTTTTTTAATTGGATCACCGGAAATGGGAAAGGCGTTAGGTTTTTCCTTTGCTAGCTGTGTTTTTTTACCTTACACAAACGCTTCGGTGACGCCTTTAAACCCGATTCGCCACCTTAATCGCTTCCGAAAGTCTCACGGGACGTGTACGCTTAGTGCTGCACCGGTGTTATGTCGTTAGCTTTTTTGTTGCGCTTTCGCACCGTGGCACACACCTTCGTTCCCCTCCGCAAAAAAAACCCCGTTTTCATTTCTAATTTCTTTCTGTGACATTTTCATTATATCTGGTGCGCGTGGACCGTTTTGCCGGCAGCCGGGTTAAGCGCGGTGATGTATCGCACTGTTCGTTTGCTTCTGTCGTGGTTTCGTTCGCGGACTTTTCTTCTCCCGTTTCGCACCATTGGACTAGATAGATTCACAACAGATCCTTTGCTTTGTGTAACCTTTTGCTAACGTTTTGGTTATTGGATTGTAGCACTCGCGTGCAAATGGTTCTGATATAATTTAAAGCAATTAAGTGTTAGGCTTGCTAAATTGGTTATCATTTTTTAAATCCATTTTGTGTTGGTACTTTTTTGTCTGTGATAACATTGTACCATAATTGTAAAGTGATTGAAATGGGAAAGGAAGAGATAAATGGTTTACTTAACTCCTGTGAAATGGCCTATAACATGCCATGTGGAATTTTAGACAGTTATTGACTGACAAATTCGTTTGTGTAGCTTATATCAAGTTTAATTAATTAATATGGATAAGATAAACTGTAAATTCTTATTTGATTAGACAAAGCATCCTCATTTTCTATTCATATCGAAGAAATTAACTTGTTACTGTCAAGTACTTGACTGATATTCGAAACAGTCCCTTTTGCGGACGTACGGACAGTATTCAAAAAAGAATAGATATTTATTTCTAGCCATTTGATCAACTTCACACCAAGTCTTTCTCCCGAAAAGTGATCTCTTTATAGTTACATCTAATCACCAAGATGTCTTGAGACTTCAAAGAAGAAAAATAGTTTCTCCTAATCGTTAGAATCGTATTACATACAAAAAGTCAGATGAAGCTATGTTCGCACGATTGTCTGATAGATTGTTCTTGAAAAGCTAGGTCCTGTTTAAAACATGTTGACGAAATTGCTGTTCATAAACAATATCATCAGGTCTGAGCGATACAAATTTATTTTACAAGCTGGAATATGATCCAGTATAAAACAAGGATTATATCGAAAGATGTATCCTTGTAATCATGAATATTCAGCGATTTGTGAGCTACTTCTATAATTTTTCATCCATGTTCATGATATCCATGAAATGTTGAGAAATCTATACTAAGGCTCTAAAGAAACTTTCAAGAACTGATAGTAAATGCTCCTAACTACCGTCAAATAATAGCAATTTTTTTAAATAAACTTTCAATTTAAGCTCTTACAATCTGAGGTGGTAAAAGACTTCGCGATCACGCTTGGACAAGCGTTGCTAGAGGACCCCACTATCGAAGCGATCCTCAATCTAGGTGGAACTAGTCTTAAAAAACTTGGACTCTTTTGTTTGCTATTTAATATCGCTTTGGAAGTTGTCACGCGAAGCGCTGGGCAGACATCACAGACACGATTTCAAACCATTCTCTCCTATTCTTCGGCTTGTCCGATGAGCTCCACATTATCGGAGAGACATATGGAGGGCGATACATGAGACATACATACGACTGAAGCTCGAGACCGAAAGGATGAAATTGAGAACCGTACCTCTGTACGGTTGCAGCTTCGCGGTCATTGTTTTCAGATGAATCGTGCCTACTAGGTGATCCAGAAGACTTAAACTACACACAAGTGTGTGCGAGTAGGGCATGTGAAGTAGGAAAATATATCTATTATATTTATTTTTTATATTATATAAGCAAAATTTTGATAAATGACAGCAAAACAAGAAATACTTCAAGAATCTTACATAAACCAAAGAGCTCGTCCAGCAAGCAATTAATTAACAACTTCACTCCTTCAAGACTTCAACTAATGATCAGGTTTAAAAAATTTGCTTTTCCAACACTTTTCAAAATCTCGTCCAAGTGTCTACTTTTCAACGTTTTTATTTCCTTCCATATTCTCTTCAACCTGATGTCCATTCCATCGCTCTTTATTTACACTTTTCACGTAAAACCAGCACACCCCGAGTGGTGCGAAAGCAACCACTTCTGCAGCCGTGTACTGGCGTTCGGCAAGTACGTTTATTATTCTTCTTTCTTCAAGTACAACGGTTCACTGATTTCCAGACCTTTTCGTCCAGCCTCGCACACCGGTTGATCTTTCGCTTCCCTGCACTACACAGCCGACCATCTTCTTTCCTTGCTGATGATAAAGAAGAGAGTAAGAGAGAGTGAGAGAGAAATTTTCCAATGATTGGAAAACGCTTCCCGGGCGTCCGCCGGATATCGATGAACGAACGTGCTCTAATGCTTTGGTTCGTGGTTAAACTTTGTAACTAAACCTACAGGAGGATTTTCCTTCTTTTTGCGCAAATATGTTCCATGAAGGAATGGCGAAAAACAACCCAACGACGCACAAAACCGATATTCAAAGTGTGCACGTTGCGCGTACAGTGGCTGTTTGAGGCCCCTTTTTTTTGTCTGGGGCTTTGGAGACTGTACGATAGAGCATGAAGGCAGTTGCACCAGCACACTCCATCTTTCGTCACAGTCTGGCGAGTTTTGTAGATGCCTTGTGCAATTGGAAAAGGTAAATAGAAGCGAGTTTCGTTGAGTGTTTGTTATTGATTAAAGTATTAAACAGCAGGGCAGGGTGTTGTGTTTTTTAGAGTTGCAGCCATCAGGATGTTACAGGGATGTTCCACAATATTGCTTCGCTTTTACTGCGCTACTTTGCAAAGTGAGTTGCATTTAATGTTGTGTTATTTGTATTGAATGTTATCGTAAGAGGAAGTAAATATCCTACAAAATACAAATTAATTCATAACAAGACTATATTTAACTTACAAGAACTTCAGAATGGATCGATCTTGATCAAATTTTATTAAACATTGCCGCTTCTCACAGATAACTTTCAAAACACTCCACAAAGAAGGTATGATTTCTTGGCGAAAAGTTTCAATTGGTAAGGTAAGCGTGTGCCACACACTCGGTATAAGTAATTAAAAAGTTCGAAGCCAAAACGTTCAACTCAAGCATCGTACCGACGTGTAGAAGATAAAATAAAACTGTACGCAAATGTTCCCGCACAAGCACGCCCAAAAACTCCTCACCACATTAAACCGCAAAACTCGCCGAAAGATACCAAATGAAGCGTTGCATTGGTAGCGCTATGGCGGCGCCAAACTTTCCATTTTCCGCATGACAAAGCAGGTGGCTGGATGTAAGGTTGTTGCTAAGTGGAAAGTTTCCTACGCTTGGAATTTCTATCGGATCGATCTTCTTTTTGAGGTGGAAATATTGATTCCCTTTTTTAAGGACACACATGAAAAAAGGACAAATTAGAAGTCATCCTGAAAAGGGGTTCGCAAACGCTTAAGCTCCAGAAGAATACATCGCAAAAAAGCACCATCAACACCGAGTGATATCATTTTCAAAAGGTCCGGTGACTTTTTAGTAGCAGAACTCTACTCCACTCATACACGCGCACTCTTGCAATCTAAGTGTCTTTTCAGCTATCCGAAGCCATTTTTCCGACGCCTTTAGTTCCGTACAAATCTGTCCCTTTTTTCCGCTGTCGGATCGATTCGTGTGCGAAAGGTGGGTGCCGAAAGCGTTCAGCGAAAGGCAATAAATCATCGCATTATAATCATGAATTCATAATGATCTAATAAATTTCGATTATTTTCATAAAAACGTCAAATGAAATATATATCTACTTTTGGGGGGTTTTCTTCCGACGACGTTTCCACAGACGTAGTGGTTCCCGGAGGTAGTGTCCGTATCAATTGTTCACTCTTTTTTCGCCAGCACTGGAAAAGCTTTTTGAGAAGCACTTCAGGGTTGGAAAGGTTTTTCACGAACCATGGAATGAGGGGAGAAAAACACGGAGTTCAGTTTTTAATAGAGATTAAGGTTAAGTGTGAATTTCGCACTATTATTCCATATAAAAAGGAGCCTCAACTGAACAGTCACTTGAAGAAGTAGAAAATGTTCTCTCCCTTAAATTTAAAAGCTTAAATTGTTTGAAAAATTTTCGTACTTCAATTTAAAATTCTCTCTCCCTTGTTTTTACTACAACCACCATGTCCATGTCCTGAAACTTCATGCCAGTACCAAGAATGTTCACACATTCGAGCAGCCTCTAGTCACACACATTCACCACTAGAACAAGCATCCCAAACGAGCGATTTGACAGACATGATAGAGTTCCAACTATCCTCTCGCCAACCAACCCCGAGAACAGCCGGGCGAAAAGTTGAAAATAGTTTCCTCCATTACAAAGCCTGACAGATAAGAAGGCGAAAGATTTATATGATTTTCACAAGGTAAGCTTTTGCGGTACGTTTTGCAGGACAGCAAATGGAGTGATAAGCGTATCAAGGCGGTGAAGCTCTATGCTGGGAACGGTTTCGCAAGTGTGCCAGCACAGTAGCAGGTAATAACCGTTTGGTGATGATGACTCGTTGGTTAGAAGTTAGTTAAGATTTATCGATGATTTCGATAGCAAATGGTTTGAAAAGTTTGTGCCGGATGGGAGAAACTGTCTCCCGGTTTGAAGTTGCTGATAATACAAAGGACACCTTTCCGAAATAGTTGTCACGCTAGATTGTTTCTAGATTTCGGGACAGCGATTCGGAACTGCCATTCTCGTCTTGCTGGTTGTAGGAATATCTCCTCAAGGACGAATGAGTAAGCGTCTACAGTTCAGGGAAAACGGTGGCGCTGTACAATGTGTTTCAAATGTGTTACAAATAAACTTCAACGTTGTGGCAAACGAAAGCCGATCAATAACAATCCTTCAATCATCATAGTGGTATGATTCCTGTCTATCATATGCCAAGCCATCCAACACTGGAACAACACTATGTTGGAACGAGAAGCATTCGTACGAGCGTTCGGTAAGAATCTGGAAGAAATTGATTCAAACCAGCAACTACGTACGCAGTATCACATTAAACACCGTGTCGCAATGCATTAAGTATCGCTTAATAACTGTCCCTGACAAGCCATTTATCGTCTTTATGTGGCGTGTAAAAGAATTTCTGCATCAAATTTAATTTGACTGAACCTGACAATTGAAGACACAAAGACACTCGTTGTCGTAAAATGGCTGCTGCTGTTGCCTGCTAGCAATGCCACACAAAATCTGGGGTTTAGCAAATCTCGTTGGCAACTTGTCAACATCGGAACAATTACCGAAGTACCGGTGCCGGTGTCTCATCGTACACTTTCCAGGAACAATTATAAAATAATTAAATCCACAAATTGGTACCCTCCGATATATAGTACGGACTCGTGGCAGCTGTAAGTAAGGCATGCGGTGAGAGCACGCTCTGGCATCGCCTTACCTGTGTGCAATGGTTATGGGATTTTCTTCCGGTAAGTTTCCCAACCCAACCAGCGGATCTAACAATTCCGTTCCCGGTCTGACGCATCCCCGATACGATTGAGACATAACCCAAGCACGAGCAGGTAGCAGGTCTACGCGGGTGTAATTAAAAAGAAAATATAGAATTCCTCCGTGCAGAGTGTCTTCCCGAGCGAGTGTCATCAACATGGCAGCACTTAAATTACTTTTACACATTTGCTTACACATTTGCAGATGGCAAATTACGGTGTACAGCTTACTGACGCCGGAACAATACACATTTGTGCCGGGAAAAACGGGGTACCATTCCGAGGGACTGCTCCGAAAATGGAACGGGAAGTAACGCCTTCCCTGTTGTACTTAATGTACGATTTGCATGTGAAGCAGTTAACCGGTTCTTGTTACTGCATGAAATCAAATTTTGGAGATTCATTACCGATATACAATGGGTGTGGATGTGATTTTAAAAACAAAGGTAAATAAAAGAAACGGATGACACAGCAGGAAAGGATCTTTTCATTAGGACGGTAGACTCCTCAAAGAAGGATTAATTTGAGATCGGTCGGACGAAATTGCTACGATTTATGTAGAGTTGTGTTTAAATTGGAGACAAAAATTAAACTTCACACAGACAAGGGCAAGCGTTCAATCAAGTTTTAATGACTCTGTGTCTTGTAAATTTGAAAGTCTGAAAAATAAATGATTGACATGTTGGCTGATGTTGGCAGAAAAGGGTCTAGAAGAATGCCTGGGCCTGAAGAATGCTTTTAATCCAATATCTGTTTGTTTCTTTTAGATTCAAATTATTTTCAAGAGATCCCGTTAAACTTTGAAGATATTTCCTTCCTCTAGTCCTTACGAATGTTACTTACATTGGATCACTGTTGTGATCATACCATGGAGATCTTCACTGATGCGTATGGATACACTGCCGGCCTCAGTTTTGGACGGTTTCAATAGAATTCTCATCGAAATACACTAAAACCCGCCCAAAACTAACGCCCGCAATGATCGTTTGTGGAAGGTTGAAGACGGAACAGCACACACTTATTGATAACCATTGATCTATTTCACATCGTACAAAAGACGTACTTAACAGAAAGCTTTGAAACGTTATAAGGAAACCCCAATTTCTTGCCCTTTTTTTTGAGAACTTTTGTCTAGATGGAGAACCCAATCGTATGCATGAAGTTCAAGCAATCCGGGACACGTTGTGCGTTTCCTGTCGTGTAAGGTTTACTCCACCCAGCAGGTAAGACACAATCAGTCGTCCGTCAGTCTTCCTTGACAACTGTCACTATCTACCGGTGCGAGTATTTCGTGGCAACTCAATCATCTTCCTTCTTACTGGTACACCTCACGATTCAGGTACTGTACAGATGGAAGAAAAGAACTATATTTTCCCACACCCAAAAAGTGATTCCACAGCTTCTTTTTTTGTCCTCCACCATAGTGTGCGTCTTCAAATGGTGCAAATGCTCTTTGATGCTCTGCGAACTACGATAAGACGCGCTGCAGCTGGTGAAGCTACTTACCCGAGTATTAAACTTGCAAAACGCAAACAAGACCTGCACACAAGCGATGGAATAACATTTGGGGCTGGTAGGTTTTTGGTCACACACACACATGTCCTCGCACACCTTTCCCACGGGGTAAAGAATTGCGTTCTTTGTGCGAAAAAGAAACGTTCGCTTGCAATAATGGTGGAACAGCATTTCGACATTACTGCATCCGTCAGGGTAGAGCTCGCTGGGACACCTGATCTTTGCAACTGACAAGTGCACGCAAGTGGAAGACAAATTCGAATCCTTCGCACGGTATCTTGGCCCAACTGGTGTGCCAGCCAGCCAGCCAGTGAGTTCAGGGAAAAATGGTCTGAATGAAAGTCAAAGTAAAAGCTTTTACCATTCATATCAGTTACCTTTTTCTGCAGTGCAGTACGGCGAAATGCGTATTCAGTTTCAGGTGCAGATGGTATGGAGCCCACAGTCAAACACACACACATACATTGTGCATTGGAAGTTAAGCTGTCTCTAGGTGGGAGAAGGATCCCTGCATAAGGTCGCTCGTTGTAGGTAAGAAAGCTTGTTTCTAGTTATAGAATCGTTATATTATCTGAGAAGATTCTAAGAACAGTTTGAGTAGATTCTGGAAACTGTTTTGTTTCTCTTAACATTCAGCTCACTTCTATTTGTAACATAATATCAAAATATACTGCGGACAGAGAATCAGGCAGTGTGTTTCAAACTAATCGGTTTTAGTTTTCAAAAAGCTGTTTAGATTTGATAGTTTACTTGGTACTTTGAAGTTTATTAGACGCCTTCTCAGAGATTTTTGGTTTCGAACCTATGTTGATGATGCATTTCAAAATATTTTTACATCCTTTCTAAAGAATTTAACAAAAACTAAAGAGTTTTATAGAAAATTATGTTTTAATTAGTTGATGATCCTATAATTCGCCGTCTAAGGAATAATTAAAAATGCAAAACAATTTTGAGACGAATTCAAAACTCATCGGGAAACCTTCAGAAATTAGAACCAAATTACTTTAGGACACTATCTAAAAGTCAAAAAAAGGGAAAGTGTCAAAAAACTTCAGACCACTCTGTCTATATGCACAATACATATGTCCTGTCAGCCCGACGGCCCGGTGGTGATGCGACAGCGGCGCTGGTCTTCACATGGCAGGACCGGGGTTCAAGTCTCATCTGGGCCGTTCCCCCATAGTGAGGATTGACTAACCAACTATACGGTATCAATTAGTCTAGTAATCCAGAAATGGCAGGCATGACCTTAAGAGGTCAGGTCGGATCCCTGCATAAGGTCGCTCGTTGTAGGTAAGAAAGCTTGTTTCTAGTTATAGAATCGTTATATTATCTGAGAAGATTCTAAGAACAGTTGGAGTAGATTCTGGAAACTGTTTTGTTTCTCTTATATTCAGCTCACTTCTATGTGTAACATAATATCAAAATATACTTCGGACAGAGAATCAGGCAGTGCGTTTCAAACTAATCGATTTTAGTTTTCAAAAAGCTGTTTAGATTTGATAGTTTACTTGGTATTTTGGAGTTTTTTAGACGCCTTCTCAGAGATTTTTGGTTTCGAACCGATGTTGATGATGCTTTTCAATATATTTTTGAATTCTTTCTTTAGAACTAAACAAAAACTAAAGAGTTTTATAGACAATTATGTTTTAATTAGTTGATGATCCTAAAATTCACCGTCTATGGAATACGTTTAACTGCAAAACAATGTTGAGATAATTTCAATATTCATCGGGAAACCTTCAGAAATTAGACCCAAATTGCTTTAGGACACTATCGAAAAGCCATGGGAATGTGTCGAAAAACTTCAGACCACTCTGTCTATATGCACAATACATATGTCCTGTCAGAGAAGCATATAGCTCAGCTAGGCTTTCCATCTCAAAAGATTGTCTTGACGTTCTATATCAACCAGAGCATTAAGTCATTAGTTGGTAAAT
This sequence comes from Anopheles maculatus, assembly GCA_002091835.1. Lineage (NCBI taxonomy): Eukaryota > Metazoa > Arthropoda > Insecta > Diptera > Culicidae > Anopheles > Anopheles maculatus. The sequence goes on from KZ061751.1 coordinate 113,606, forward strand.
GAATATCTTCAGGAAAATTGGTTTTCCTTGAATTAGATTTGCAAATCAGCATATTAATGCACAATACTCCTGCAATTCCTATGCGTAAGCTTTATTTCATCAAAGCAGATCCATATCTGTGTCATATGCTTCCGTGTGTCGGTGGGTATCAAACAACGTATTTTATTTTCCTGTTCTGATGCTCCCGGTAGAATTTTCCACCCATAGAAATGAATCTACTTGCACTCCACATGCTAGAAATTCAATTAATTTAAACTTAACCGCCAGGGTGCCTGTGTCTTTCGGCTGCTTTTCCAGCTCAGCAACGTCCTCTCGAGTACTTCAAACTTGTTTTTGTGTCGTTCGCTTTTTTCTTCGTTGCAAATTAATTCTCTTGCCACTGTGTTTTGTTTGTTTTGACACAAAAACTGTTCGATGTTGCGGTAGGAAGCATTGTGAAATCATGAATGAAACGATGACAATCGAAGCAAAAAGGAGATCCACAAAACCACACGTAGCGACAAAAAATTTGCTGTGCAGAAACACACGAAAGACAGCACTAATTCGGCGTTCAATATAATTGGTAGCCTTCTGGTCAGCCACAACAGCGATAGTGTAGCAGCTGTCGATATTATTAATTAAATTGGGCTGCTTTAAGCAATCGTTCGATTATCGAATGCTTTTATGGTATTGAAAGAATATTAAGGGAAAAATACTTAAGGGACACTGCGACATTTTTAAATTACCTTACAGTTTTTTTGTTTCCAATTGAATATGTTTGCCTTACCTGAAAGTAAAGAGAGAAAGAGAACAGTTAGACAGAATTCGTATCAATAAGATACTCAAAATATATCTCCTTTTCATAAGAAATTCAAGTAAACGTCTTCAATAATGCACACCCCGTTAGGAGAACTAATTCCGCGGCATCACCACGATACATTCCGGAAATTCAGATAGTTTCGAGCTTTTCGGGTTTGGAAAAGATTTCTCCCTACCTCCCAAAAAACCCCAAAACACAACCACAAAGACGCTCGCCACGGTGCACCTTACGCGACACAGGCACTCACCCTCAGATAGTGATGCGAAAAGTAGTGATGTTTGCATTCGGGCGTTTGCGTAAAATATTTAAAATGAAAGTTTTCCCCGACGAAAAACCACGCGCTTTCCCACAGGCTGAGCCTTCGACAAGCGAACGAACATCACCGGCAAAAGCCGCATCCACATTGAACATTTTCAGTAGCAGGAACTACTGGTCGTACTAAGCTTTCGGCTAGTTCCTGTGAGGTTTGCGCACTGAGGTTTGTACGATTTTTGCTTTCTTTTCCGGGCTGTGTCGTTTCGTTTCTTTGTGGGTTGTTGGTGACGGAAGACACAAACCTTGGAGGTTTCTTAAGACTGATTTTGATGCTTTATTTCGGTGCTTTTCATTTCTAGATAGTCTCTTATCAATTATCTTGTTGATTCTCTTTTTCTTAGCGACATTGAACTGAAATTTTTATCTTGTACTCTTCTAAAATAATAAAATTATGTAAAAGTTATAAAAGACTCCAATAATTTAGTTAAATCACATGTAAAGATAAACTATAATCAAAATAATCAAAATACAAATTAAAAAAGAGGACAGCATCACAAAAACTGGACAAAACTTAAACAAGATACAACCAGTACTCTCGGTGAACGAGGCTCAAGTGCATTCGTCGGCAATCCTATTTCTTTTTTTGTTGTGCCACACAAAACTTCACTCATCGACATCAGCCGGCAAGCCTACGATAATGGGTAATGGCTGAACATTCCTGGAACAAACCCCACATCTCCGCACATCTCGCTTACCAAACTCACCAACGCTTCACAAAATGGCACCATCGATGGAATGGAAAAAGGCGGCCCGGCTGGAACTCGTACGGTGAGCCAGTTTCGGTGCCAGTCGGTAGTGGTGGTTTGGCACATATTTTTCGTTTCCCACATTGAAAATTTATGATACACTTTCCGGGACCGAACGGTGTTTTCCCGAGTAAGTTCAGTCCGGAGGAACTTTTGCCACCCTTTTCCATGGTGGACCCTGGTGGATTCCTCTGGCCAGGGAACTGGTGGTAAGCGCTTGATTTCGGCTGACAAGGAAAAAGTCTCCGTGTCTGATGTTTGATGGCATCGCATCGATTGCAATTGGTGCACTTTGGTGTTGATGCATTTGTGTGCCTTTTTACGTTCGCTTTTGGAACGAATATCGTATTGATTATGTGTTGTTTTTGGCGAGGGAATTAAATACGGTTGCTTGTTGATTTTGTTTGGAAGAAATTATTGAAGTTATGTATTTTTTTAATTGTTTTTTAAGCAATTTTTAATAGTTTAATATTATTTTATGATATTTTCCTTACGCGAATTAATGATTAGTTTTCTTTAATTTGTTGTTAATTTGATTTGTTTTTAATCATTTTCTGTCCGTTTTTCAATGTTTTTTTTCAGTTTTGAAGTATATTTTGTTTGTTTAATAGTTCTCTTATTTTCCATAATATCGAATGTTTATTCTATCTTTCATTTACTGGGTAAACTTTTTTTTCTGCCAGTTAAAAAGTTGTTAAAATGTTTATACGTTTGCTTGACTTTCTTAATTGTCTCTTTTCCTTATTTTCTGTTCTTTTTGCGTACTTATGACTTATTTGCTTACTTCTCTCATGTTTTTTGTTTTTCTTTTATGTTTTGTGCATTTCAATGTATAAGACACCATTTCTATCTCTCATTTGCATTATAAACAAGTGTTTGCAACTATTTCTGTATTTACTAAATTTGTTTTTGAATATTTCTAAGCTTTCATTGCCATTTTAATATCTTCTACAGCTTTTATCATATTTATTTCCATGTCTTTTTGATATAAAGTATGTTAGTAACAAAATTTTATAGTATTTAATAGCTGAAACTATCATTTGAAACTCTAGTTTCTAAACACGAATATTTCAATTAAGATCCTTGAAACAAAACAAGCACAAAACTCATCATAATCGGAAACAGCAAATTGAAAACACGTACCGCACACACACACACAATCTCATCTGTCCACACGAAATGAAGCAAGATGCTTGACACAAAACGAAATGCTCCACTTACCAAAAACAAAATCAAGCGTCTTGAAGAAGCCTTTCAGCCAATTCTTCTCAATCGTTCCACTCTACAAATGCTAGGCGGTCTTCGGCTCCAACAAAAATGTCCGGTTCCGGTTCTGAAGGCGCAACCCACTTAAGAATGCTCTTTCTGGTTCTGTGTACATCCTTCCCCCCCGGTGTACCCCTTTTCTGCACCTCCTCCTCCTAGTCCTAGAAATGCATGTCAAGAGGATAAATTGCGCGGACGACAACAACACAAAACCGTGCACGATCCTGCACTACAAAAGACGGGACAAACAAAATTAAGACATCCCTGACCGGGTTTCCCCCAGCCAAAACTTGATATTGCTTCTGGGTTTAATGTGTTTTCGTTTTCTTCTTTTGCGTTCTTTTTTTTGGCCTCGTGACAAACCGGTTGGCGAGGTTTTGGGTGCGCCTTTCCCCGAGAAGGGGTTGGGGATAAACGCTTCTTTATCGTTCCCGGCACTTCCCGGACGGCGAAGATAACTGATGGGTTAAGATCGCAAGGCGTTCTCGTTCCTTCCGAAGCTTACCCACTTCGTTGGTCTTTTGCTATTCAATTTGGGCGCCTTTAGACGACGCCGGATGTTTTCCGGAGGACTCTGGTAGTAGGTGAGGTCATTTTGACTGGACAGTTCATCACGCTCGGACACATACACACATACTTCACCGGTGCACTTACCTCCCCGAAAAAGCAGAGGGCCCAGTGCTTGTCTTTGGACTCCATCAAGCGTTCCCTTAGTGTTGCTCGAGAGCTGCTGTTCGTACCAGAATGATGGAAAGATGATAGTGGACAGCGTGTAAAGACTGTCCCGAAGAAAGGACACCATTCCATCTATCATCACCTTCTTTCTGCGTGGAGCGGTTTGTCACCTTGCCTTAGTTTTGCAGGTTGATTTACTTTGCTCGGTACTCGCAGGTGCTGCTGAATCATTTTGACGAAGAAGCAGCAAAACACTGGAAGCAATAGATGGAGCGAGAGCTAACGAAATTCGAAGAACCTTAACGGCCTCCCCCCCCCCCGAAAAACCTGGTGTTGAGTAGATCGTGTTTCTGCAATCAATTTTGCATGCTTATTTCATTAAGGATAAGAACGAGATTCGTTCAGCTTTTTTTTGCTGCTGCCGTTGTAACCTTCTTACATCGTCTTGAAGCTTCAAGAAGCTGGAGAAATATTTTCTTGAAAGGGTTTTAACCCGGTTACAGGGAAGAAACCTTTTCAGATAGTCACCTTTAGAATGTAAGAAGCAACAAGAATGGGCCCTTCGTATTTCTTCACCGCTCCGTAAGTCATTGACCTCTGTTCAGCATGACCCTTTTGGAGCTGTTTTGGCTGTGTGAGAAAATCCTGGTTTTTTCAATGCTTAAGGTACGGTAGATAGTGTGCTACATGTTTGGAATATGAAATTTTCTATTTATCCTGCTTATTCGAAAGTTTATCTTATGCGTACGGGAGATTGAAAGACTTTTTCTTCCTCTGTGTGCTCTTGTATGTGCGTTCACCTTCAGGGTAAATACAATATTTCATCTTGTGAAATGCCGTTCCCTGCCTAATGTTACAGAAGTCAAAAGGACTACAAAACCCATCCGAACGAGTGCCATGTATACTCCCGGGGGCTATTTGCCGATATCTGTAGGGCATATCGACACAGAAAAAGGAAACACATGTTCAGATCAACCGGAACTTGGTGGGCGGTGGGAGTCTCGGAGCAGCCCGTAAGTAGCTGCTTGGTCGAAATCTTCCTCCTCATCGAGAAAATGAGGCACGGCGCTAAGCCAACGCATAAAGAGGCGAACGAGCGACTACGTTCCAATTTATTTATTTTCTATCAATCGGCAAGCGAAAGTAAGTAAAAGAAGGAAACTCATCTGCTAGCGCTTCATCTAAAACCCCTTGTAAATGGCTTTTAGCAAAAGTCACAAAACTAGACGACGCTGTGGATAAACATTAAAATTATTACGATGCGAAAATAGCAATTCTGGGAGGAAACAAAGTTTCAACCATTTCGGGGGAAAGAAACTATTTACCCAAACAAATGTCCTCCTCGCTTCCACGACAAAGAAAGTCAAGAAAACACCCCTTTCCGAAAACGTGCTGCACAAAGAAGGAATTTCCCGATTTTCATCCCCGACGCTAAGGATATTCGGACTCGTATTTTTCGAGGGATAAGAGTGAAATCAAATCGATAGGTGATTTCTTCTCTCCTGCTTTGTCGCATAATTTCTTCAGGGGCAAGCACAAACAAAAAAAAAACCTTCTGTAAATGGGGCGAACCGAAAAAAGGTTGAAGTTCATAAAAACGTGAGATCAACCGGGTCCTCGCACCACCATTACCAATGCTGCTGTTGGTGGGAGGTGAACAGGAAAGGATGAGACGCCGCCATCAGGTCCGACCGATTGTCGGTAATAAAAACGCATTATTTCGATTCGTTATGGTCATTCGGGCGAGCCCGTCCATCGGCAAGATTTACTTGGCCGATACGCGCATCGCTAGAAAAATGGCGAACGTTTTTATGTCTGTTGCGTGCTTACTTTTCCGGTGTTCCTGTTTCGATGTTGTTGGTGCTCAGGAAGAAAATAAAATGATTTTAGATAAGCAAAAAGACGAACCGGAGAAGGAAAAAATCTTCCACAATAAGTTAAAGTTACAGAAATCGAACCTCAAATTCCAGAAATGCAATAAATTTTCAAATCTCGGATGTTTGGTCATGAGGAAAACAAAGTTCTGTGAGAGTTTGTTATATTTTATGCAGAAATCTTTTCTTTTTTTATTGTTGCAGGGAGAATTCTAGGCGAGCAGTCAGGATTGCGTAAACTGTGCGAGTAATTCACACTTCGAATCGTGCGCGCAACACTTCCCAATCCCGTGGATTGATATTAATGGTGCAGAAATTATTAGAATGAATGTCGGTACGCTAATGAAAATGGATGGATGCAATTTGAATAGAAATATTCGCATGCTTATTGCTTTCTTCTTTTGTGGTGCTTTGTAAGGCGAAACGTAATGATAGGTATTTTCTTCAAGAGTCCACAGTTTGAACAAGAATTTTTGTTCGTTTCTTAGTTTTCACTTCACATGAGCGAAGAAATTAAGGCTCTCCAAGGTCTTGGTCTGTCATTTCTGGATTCCTAGACGAAAGAACTCGTTGCTGGATATAGTCCTGAATACGGAGAGATGGTTCGGTCATGGTTTCGATGGTCCTGCTATCGATTGTAAATATTGTCAATTTACCAATTAAAACATAAATTATCTAAGAAGGAAGTAGAATCAATGTCTTGAAAAATCTCTTTGTTTTAAATTTTTTTTCAAATACATTTTTATATCTTGCAGATATTGAATTTTTTTTTAATGATTTCTATGCACCTCTTCATAAATTGTCTCCTTTCGTTTTTGTTTCAATATTAGTTTTCTGATATGCAATTGATTTGTGTTTTTTTTCCAGTTTTCTACTAAATAATGTGCTGTACAAACTATTTTATGACTTTTGTTAAGCGTTTTTTTTACATTTTTTGATTTCTACTTTTTAATCACCTTTTTACTTGTTTTAATTTCAGTAAATTTTGTGTTTCTGTTTTGGGTTTCTATGTTTTGCAGATATTTGTCTTTCTTTTAAAAACTTTGTCAATCAAAATCGAGATTATTTTTATTGTTATTTTTTGTTTTAGTTTTACCACCTTTCTTTTTAATTTCTTTTTTCTTCATTTAATGTTTTATCGTTTTAAATTTGTTTTTATTGTAAAATATCTTTTATTTGATATCTTTTCAAACTTAAAATAATCTTTCATATTATTATTTGCTTAATTTAAATGCATATTTTTAGTGTGAATCTTTCGCTTTTTCTATTATCTTCTTTTTTATTCCTATTTTTAATATTCTTTCATATCCACATTGTATAAACAGTTTTTGTATTATATTAGGCACCCCTATTTTCTTCTTATGATGCTTTTTATTCACTTTCTCTTTAAAACTGTCAACTTTCGAATGCACCAACTTCACTTATTGCCACCTTAAGAAAGCAAATAAAATAAAAAAGAAACATTATTAAAGCTTCAGCCACAAATCAAAAATAAAGCCAAAAACAAAAATTCAAAAATGGTTTTCCTTGAGAGAACCTTTTCACCTCATCGAAGAAAATACCGGTAAAACCGCAACAGAAAAGGAAAACCTGAAACCCCCCGCCCCCCGGTTAGCGCCCGGGTTGATGGACCGGGCAAGGATAAAACAAAGTTTTTCTTTCACACTTTTAATGAATATTAATGGACTGCGCACAGTATGGTGTGCGGCTGCCGTAAGATGGACGTCTGCAAATGCTGATCGTTGTCTGGTATACCGGAAGCGGTACCCAGGTGATAGGAAGGAGCATATACATACCAAAAAAAAGAGTTTGCAAAGTTGTACACCAAATGGCAACATCCTATGCTAAAAAGCCAACGGAAAAGACACAGATCGAAAGATCCCGAAGAATGGTGAACGCTAGTATGCTTAGCTGCAAAATCACCTGCTAAACGATGCACTTCGAGGTGGCTGCCATCTAGGGTTGGGTGGTGGTTCGCTTCTGCATTTCATTTATTTGCTTCACGGGATATAAAATGTGTGCATCGAGCACAAGTGTCTAACGAAAGGAAAGCATTAGTAGCTCAATTCAAAAGACTTATCGTAAAGCTTTTTGAGTAACAAAGAAAAGAAACTATAGCTCCTTTTTAGCAACTCCAGAATTCAGAAGCCTTTTTTTCTACCGTGCTGCAAAGCTTTCCATCTTCGCTTTTGTCTTTGCGGGTACCAAACAGACATCAGGATGACAAAAGAATGCATTTCGCCGTTGCGTTTAGTGATTTTAGTTTGGAAATGACAGCAACTTTCAACCCTTCCATCTTGGCTCACCAAAGAGTTCGAAGAACCGACAGCTTTGCATTTGATTGTTTTAGGTTTTTTTTTTCTTCCCCCGGTGGAGACTTTCAAGCTCTTTCAATACGAGTAATTCTTGCACAAAGTGACGAGGTTTTGTCTGCCGAGATGCGTCACTAAAGACAGCAATGTGAGTGACGTGTGAAAAGAAATTGCTTCAGCCCGGGATAGATTCTACGGTGCGTAACTTGAGTTTGAACTTTATAGGTTCCCGAATAAAACATTAATTTTCTTATAAAGCTTCTCAACCATATCCTAAGCGTTTGCCACCAATCACCAGCGATGCATCGCTTCTACCCGAGTTTGATAAAATATTCGGATAAGCCTTTTCCATCAGCCTCCACCCGATGGGAAAAACGTTTTTCCGTCACCATTCAAATGAGGGCAAACAAACCGGGCTGCCATCACGCTGCCTACGATCGTTTGATGATCCAGTCCGAATCCACCAGGAAAGCTGGGTAATGCCAGCCCGGGTGCGCATTAGAAGGGATAAAACACCGGTGTGCAAACTATGCAAATGCATCCGAGTGCATAAAACAGGCAGCCAGGGTTCGGTCGGGTCGCGCGTTCCATGCATGCGGATGACATTTTCAATCAGCCTGACGACGGCACTGCTGCCATCGACGACGCATTTGGAGACGGCAGACAAGCGCGCCCGAACCGTGGGTGACGAGTTGCTGCTAAGCTCTCGCGGGATCGAAGTGTGTGCGCCGTGTTTGGGGTGAAATGGTGTGCCGTGCTCTAGCCAGGAAACGGTTGGATCCTTCCGTGCACAGAACCGCACCGGATATCCTCGGTGCGGAAACTTGAATCAGAAATTAAATTTTTAACCCATTGATTTGGGTGCAGGCGTGTGCTTTTGTTTAAGCGGTTTTTGGAAAAACGGATAAACGTGATTTGGGGGTTAGGATTTTTGGGGATAGGTTTGTGATGGATCGAGAAGCTTTGTAAATGTATTGTGAGAAGGAATAGATTCGGTTGAAGGAATATTCTATCATATATTTTGAAGGAGTATAAATGTTTTGAAGTTTAATCTTTTGGACATTAATTTCTCAACTTTAATTTTTTTTTGTATTTAAAGTATTTGACTATGTTGAAATTGTTTCTCGCTTTTCTACAACACTTTTAGCATCCTATCAATTCACTGATTTTATTGTTCCTGTAAGCATTAATTAAAAAACGAAACAATAATCCCATTTTTATGCCGCAATTAAGAACACCATCACTCAAAAACACTCTGAAAGCCTGTCGGCATAAACCACAATGACAAACATTAAAAACAAAACATCGAAAGTGTTTTAGAGATGAAAATAAAAGCGAGAAAAAAAAGTTCAACATAACCATACTCAACCAATATATTAAAAACATCAAACCGGCACTGCACTTAGCCGACGGGTCGCCAAATCCCGATGCGGGTTGTATAATCGATTATGATCGGTTAATGACCGCAACCGGGTCACTTTTGGGAGGTAGAAGGCCTCCCGGTGTAGGCGTTAATTCGATCATCATTTGCCCGGGCGAGTCGTTAGTTTTAATGAGGGGTTTTTGAAAGGAAGACAACAACAAAAAAAACCTTCATTTCATCCCGTGGCCTAATCGACTTTTCGTGGAGATACGTTATGGAGGGTTGACGTCTCTTTTTCTCTGCGAGGCGTAGGGGTAGAGAAGATTTTAAAAATTGTCACTTTTAATTAAGATAAAGTGAGAAATGATGAGAAATCGAAATCTTAGGATCATCGGACGCGTTGTCGGAAGCAATGGAGAAAGCCTCAAGAAATTCGTGGTTGTTAATTGACCTCTGGTGGGTGGGGACTTCAGAGGAGAATTAAAACAAAATGAATAAAAGCGTTTTAAAGTCCAGGAGGAATGGCATTAATTAGCGGCTTTTATCTAAAGTCATGTAGTGAAAGAGGGAATCTGGTTGTGAGTGACACCGCAAGCGTTAAGACGTAATGGGTGCATATAGACAGATTATGATTGGTTTGATGCAACTTTGAGTTGTCTGTTGAATACTGCATATCACCAATGACTGCAGTTGCAAGATTGATGAGATGCTATGGATATTGATGAGTTTGAAGTTGCTGGTAATGCGACGTGTGTCAGTCTAGTTTGTGTAGCTCATTATACTCTCAATATTCTGAGCAAAAGTTTCAATTTTTGTGGCGTACTGTTTCTATATCCAAAGTCAATAGACTCACATCCACATTTTTAAATATCCCTTATCGTCTTTTTGCCCAAAGATGGATCTAAGGTTTGCTTTATCTTCGTCTTCCAGCAAATCACGAATAGAAACGTAAGGCAGCTTCGAACTACACACAAGACCATAGAAGATTATCTATGTTGTGATATCAGAGGACGCAGTCACATATTTCAGAGTTGAACTGTCAATGCGAATAGGTTAATTCTTAGTCTAAGTCCACAATCCTCTAGGATTCCAAAGAACCAAGGTATCAAGAAAACTAATTCTTAAAAAAATGCTGACTTTTGACCATACATGATTGTCTGGAGGTTGCCTGATTGCCTTGATTAGTTAACTGGAGATTTTTCAAGACATTGATTCTACTTCCTTCTTAGATAATTTATGTTTTAATTGGTAAATTGACAATATTTACAATCGATAGCAGGACCATCGAAACCATGACCGAACCATCTCTCCGTATTCAGGACTATATCCAGCAACGAGTTCTTTCGTCTAGGAATCCAGAAATGACAGACCAAGACCTTGGAGAGCCTTAATTTCTTCGCTCATGTGAAGTGAAAACTAAGAAACGAACAAAAATTCTTGTTCAAACTGTGGACTCTTGAAGAAAATACCTATCATTACGTTTCGCCTTACAAAGCACCACAAAAGAAGAAAGCAATAAGCATGCGAATATTTCTATTCAAATTGCATCCATCCATTTTCATTAGCGTACCGACATTCATTCTAATAATTTCTGCACCATTAATATCAATCCACGGGATTGGGAAGTGTTGCGCGCACGATTCGAAGTGTGAATTACTCGCACAGTTTACGCAATCCTGACTGCTCGCCTAGAATTCTCCCTGCTCAAAATAAAATATTTCTGCATAAAATATAACAAACTCTCACAGAACTTTGTTTTCCTCATGACCAAACATCCGAGATTTGAAAATTTATTGCATTTCTGGAATTTGAGGTTCGATTTCTGTAACTTTAACTTATTGTGGAAGATTTTTTCCTTCTCCGGTTCGTCTTTTTGCTTATCTAAAATCATTTTATTTTCTTCCTGAGCACCAACAACATCGAAACAGGAACACCGGAAAAGTAAGCACGCAACAGACATAAAAACGTTCGCCATTTTTCTAGCGATGCGCGTATCGGCCAAGTAAATCTTGCCGATGGACGGGCTCGCCCGAATGACCATAACGAATCGAAATAATGCGTTTTTATTACCGACAATCGGTCGGACCTGATGGCGGCTTCAACTTTCGCCCGTTTTCTAGCAATGCGCGTATCGGCCAAGTAAATCTTGCCGATGGACGGGCTCGCCCGAATGACCATAACGAATCGAAATAATGCGTTTTTATTACCGACAATCGGTCGGACCTGATGGCGGCGTCTCATCCTTTCCTGTTCACCTCCCACCAACAGCAGCATTGGTAATGGTGGTGCGAGGACCCGGTTGATCTCACGTTTTTATGAACTTCAACCTTTTTTCGGTTCGCCCCATTTACAGAAGGTTTTTTTTTTGTTTGTGCTTGCCCCTGAAGAAATTATGCGACAAAGCAGGAGAGAAGAAATCACCTATCGATTTGATTTCACTCTTATCCCTCGAAAAATACGAGTCCGAATATCCTTAGCGTCGGGGATGAAAATCGGGAAATTCCTTCTTTGTGCAGCACGTTTTCGGAAAGGGGTGTTTTCTTGACTTTCTTTGTCGTGGAAGCGAGGAGGACATTTGTTTGGGTAAATAGTTTCTTTCCCCCGAAATGGTTGAAACTTTGTTTCCTCCCAGAATAGCTATTTTCGCATCGTAATAATTTTAATGTTTATCCACAGCGTCGTCTAGTTTTGTGACTTTTGCTAAAAGCCATTTACAAGGGGTTTTAGATGAAGCGCTAGCAGATGAGTTTCCTTCTTTTACTTACTTTCGCTTGCCGATTGATAGAAAATAAATAAATTGGAACGTAGTCGCTCGTTCGCCTCTTTATGCGTTGGCTTAGCGCCGTGCCTCATTTTCTCGATGAGGAGGAAGATTTCGACCAAGCAGCTACTTACGGGCTGCTCCGAGACTCCCACCGCCCACCAAGTTCCGGTTGATCTGAACATGTGTTTCCTTTTTCTGTGTCGATATGCCCTACAGATATCGGCAAATAGCCCCCGGGAGTATACATGGCACTCGTTCGGATGGGTTTTGTAGTCCTTTTGACTTCTGTAACATTAGGCAGGGAACGGCATTTCACAAGATGAAATATTGTATTTACCCTGAAGGTGAACGCACATACAAGAGCACACAGAGGAAGAAAAAGTCTTTCAATCTCCCGTACGCATAAGATAAACTTTCGAATAAGCAGGATAAATAGAAAATTTCATATTCCAAACATGTAGCACACTATCTACCGTACCTTAAGCATTGAAAAAACCAGGATTTTCTCACACAGCCAAAACAGCTCCAAAAGGGTCATGCTGAACAGAGGTCAATGACTTACGGAGCGGTGAAGAAATACGAAGGGCCCATTCTTGTTGCTTCTTACATTCTAAAGGTGACTATCTGAAAAGGTTTCTTCCCTGTAACCGGGTTAAAACCCTTTCAAGAAAATATTTCTCCAGCTTCTTGAAGCTTCAAGACGATGTAAGAAGGTTACAACGGCAGCAGCAAAAAAAAGCTGAACGAATCTCGTTCTTATCCTTAATGAAATAAGCATGCAAAATTGATTGCAGAAACACGATCTACTCAACACAGCGAACCACCACCCAACCCTAGATGGCAGCCACCTCGAAGTGCATCGTTTAGCAGGTGATTTTGCAGCTAAGCATACTAGCGTTCACCATTCTTCGGGATCTTTCGATCTGTGTCTTTTCCGTTGGCTTTTTAGCATAGGATGTTGCCATTTGGTGTACAACTTTGCAAACTCTTTTTTTTGGTATGTATATGCTCCTTCCTATCACCTGGGTACCGCTTCCGGTATACCAGACAACGATCAGCATTTGCAGACGTCCATCTTACGGCAGCCGCACACCATACTGTGCGCAGTCCATTAATATTCATTAAAAGTGTGAAAGAAAAACTTTGTTTTATCCTTGCCCGGTCCATCAACCCGGGCGCTAACCGGGGGGCGGGGGGTTTCAGGTTTTCCTTTTCTGTTGCGGTTTTACCGGTATTTTCTTCGATGAGGTGAAAAGGTTCTCTCAAGGAAAACCATTTTTGAATTTTTGTTTTTGGCTTTATTTTTGATTTGTGGCTGAAGCTTTAATAATGTTTCTTTTTTATTTTATTTGCTTTCTTAAGGTGGCAATAAGTGAAGTTGGTGCATTCGAAAGTTGACAGTTTTAAAGAGAAAGTGAATAAAAAGCATCATAAGAAGAAAATAGGGGTGCCTAATATAATACAAAAACTGTTTATACAATGTGGATATGAAAGAATATTAAAAATAGGAATAAAAAAGAAGATAATAGAAAAAGCGAAAGATTCACACTAAAAATATGCATTTAAATTAAGCAAATAATAATATGAAAGATTATTTTAAGTTTGAAAAGATATCAAATAAAAGATATTTTACAATAAAAACAAATTTAAAACGATAAAACATTAAATGAAGAAAAAAGAAATTAAAAAGAAAGGTGGTAAAACTAAAACAAAAAATAACAATAAAAATAATCTCGATTTTGATTGACAAAGTTTTTAAAAGAAAGACAAATATCTGCAAAACATAGAAACCCAAAACAGAAACACAAAATTTACTGAAATTAAAACAAGTAAAAAGGTGATTAAAAAGTAGAAATCAAAAAATGTAAAAAAAACGCTTAACAAAAGTCATAAAATAGTTTGTACAGCACATTATTTAGTAGAAAACTGGAAAAAAAACACAAATCAATTGCATATCAGAAAACTAATATTGAAACAAAAACGAAAGGAGACAATTTATGAAGAGGTGCATAGAAATCATTAAAAAAAAATTCAATATCTGCAAGATATAAAAATGTATTTGAAAAAAAATTTAAAACAAAACAATTTTACTACAATTCTCAACATTACATGCCCGAAATAAGGAAAATTTCAGGAAGGAAATGCTTGAAACTACTATGCCGTCATATTGGAAAATAGATAAATAAATAAATTAAAAAATTCTCTAATAATAAATATATTTTTGAAAAGTTGTTACCATTAAAGGCCTGTTTGCATCAGATAACATTCTTTAAGAAAATTAAATAAAGCAATTCATATAATTTGTATAATATTTTCTGAAAATCGCTCTTAACTCGTTTGCTGGAAATGTAATTTAAACAAAAACAAAACAAAGTTAAATAAAAAATATTTTCTTGCGTTTAATATTCACCAAATTCCTAACAACTTCTAGGGATATATAAAATGTAAGGCAGGTTTATTAGCATCAGCAAAGTTTAAATAATTTTATTATAGCAAAAAGACTCTTGGTACACCCGCTCCGGCCCACGAACAATCGCAATCAAGCAAAGTTCAATAACGAAGAAAATTGGAAAACATTTAGATCTACGCTCAATTATTCCCGTTGCGATACAAATCGCACAACAAACGAAACTCAGCAATTGCGTTACTACGCTTCGCCTGATTCTTTCTTATCAACGGTTCACCCCCCCCATAGAATATTCGACTGTTTCCTCTTATTAAACTCGGCATACCACTTCCGGTATGCATGAACCACAGTTTCCCTTCACTCAGGACCAATCCACACAAATACGATTGAAAGACAAATATTCGTCAGACATCGTAGACCGGGATACAACCAAAAAACATTAAATAAACTCAACATTAATATCGCTGACTTCGGGCCGGTAAGGTAAGAGAGTTACAGGTTGCCAATTTTTGAATGACTCGCCGAAATAACTACATAGCCGACCCACATAGGTCAGCCGCACGGAATCACGACATTCCACGGGGGCCGGCCGGAAATGTAGAGACTGTTGGTAGCTAATACTACCACACACACACAAACACACAAACATAAATACAACAACACAAAACACGAACCAAAGCCACCGGTAAAGTGGTTTAGCTATTTGCCGTACATTTGCTTTTTCCCTTTTTGCGCTTCTGTGGACATTTGAATTTTCGTTTGCAATTATTCGCTTGAAGTATACACGACTGGTAATGTAACACACACAAAAAACTGCTTCCTTTTGCCCCATTCCATCGAGTCAAGGTATTTTTTTTCTGCTATTTACTGAGCGAATTAAAACAATCATCTCGCGTGATTTGGCTAAATTTGTTACATTTGCATGAACGGTGTGCGCTGGTGAACTGTGCTATGGGTACTACGGCCAGGACGAGCTGTACCGTGGCTTCGACTTGTTGGTTTTCCGTTAGGTAAGCATTATTTTCCTAGACACACACAACCATACAAACACCTATAGGGTGGGAGCGAAATATGAATATTAAATTGCTTTGTTAAAGCTCTCTCCACATCCGGTAGCAGAGAGTGATCGGGCTGTGTAGAGTTAAGCTGCGATGAACATGGTTCATTACGATGGTGGGAGAAAGTTTTAAGGTATTGTCCTTTGATGCGACAGGTTAGTTGAGCAGTTAATAGAAAGAGGTAATTTATTTTGAGAA
>KZ061751.1:129403-149964 GCA_002091835.1 Anopheles maculatus
TTCTTCTTCTTCTTCTTCTTCTTCTTCTTCTTCTTCTTCTTCTTCTTCTTCTTCTTCTTCTTCTTCTTCTTCTTCTTCTTCTTCTTCTTCTTCTTCTTCTTCTTCTTCTTCTTCTTCTTCTTCTTCTTCTTCTTCTTCTTCTTCTTCTTCTTCTTCCTTTTCTTCTTCTTATTCATCCACCTTTTCTTCTTATTCTTCCACCTTTTCTTCTTCTTCTTCTTTTATGATTCTGGTTGTTTCTTTTTGTCCTTCATCTCATTTATGAATTTGCAGGATTTTAGCTGATTTTTTAATTGCTAAGACTAATATCTGTTCTGGGAATAACTATTCGAACATCCGAAAAATTGCGTTTTTGTCAAGGCAGGTTTCCATAGTCTTGTCCGCCTGACCAGTTTGTTGACATACGTCAGGGTTTCTAATGCCAAGCAAATTGTTCTATTTTTTTGAAGGTATAAAGTTTTAATTTTAAAGAATGCATTTCAACACCTAATATTTAAATAATAAATTGATGAGGAAAAATTTTCAAGCATACACTGTTGCTTGGTACGTAAACTTCATTACTGTAATTTTAACTTAAGTATCAGTTAAGTTCTTTTAAAAATAGAAACGAAGAGGGTGAATACTTTGGTGAGTTTTTCACCGTCAAACCACTTGAAGACTTGCCTCTCAATATAGCTGCTCTGTAGTTATGGTCTATAAAATTTATTGCATATAATGGATGTCACATCCAGGCAGGACTGACTGCCAAGATACGCGTAAAACTAAGTCATGAAAGGGTAGAAATAGTAGTAGCTAAGTAACTAATACTAGTACAAATTCTATACTTTGAAGAATCCTTAGCTGAAATACTGGTGAAAGTAGAATCTAGCGCCTAGTTTATAGAATTTTTGGCAATAAAATGCACTATAGAACTCAAGAAATCTCATTCAAATAACATCAAACTTTAAATTCCTTTTTATAGCGTATTGATTCCCCTTGTAAGGCAAGGGACACCACAAAACGTCAGGAAATAATTTCAAGTTAATATATCTCCTCTTGACATCCTCATTATTTTTCGGGCAACAACGTCGAACGAAAGGAAAGGCTCACCGTCAGCCCCATCTCACCGAATTACCCAACCAGGAAACCGGTGCTCGAAACGGTACGAAACATCGGACGGACCATCACAGTAGCAAGAAGATGTATGCAGGGACACCGGAAACCGGAAAACCCCGAAAAACCTTGTCGGAGTGTTCTATTCAAAGTGGGAATAGACCACCAGCCAGAACCACACTTTAGCAAATGGCACACGGGGCAAAAGAAAAATCATTCCACCCATACTCCAACACTCACACACATGCTCGGGATACATTGGAAGAGAAATGGGAAATAAATTACAATGAAGTGATCCATAACAACGCTGGCTGGAGAACCTCGCTGAAGGTGAAGTATCACCGGGGAAGGCAAAAAACAGGAGTGGGAAAAAATAAACTACCCAAAATGAAACACATTCACATTCGCTCTCATGGCATCCGGTCGGTCGGGTGTTGAGTCGCCTCGGTTGGACTGCCCGTGCGAACGACACCTTACGGTGTACGGAGCGGCATCCTGCTGGGAGCTAGCCGTCATCTGTCGCGCACCTATTGGCCAAATAAAACCTCAGGAAACGGACCTCCTGTCGGGGGGTCAAGGGATCCACATGCAATCGTTTGCCGACTGTACAGCACGGTGATAATTTAACGTTCCAGTTAATATCCTCCAAGACTGAGTGCTCGAACAGGGACAGAAAAAAACCCGATTATTTAAATCGATTCGATTGACAATCAATTATATTCTCCGAGCAGCATTAACCTTTTGCATTCATTTCGGTTTCCAATTTTTCGCTTGTTCTAGCCGACACTTACACGTGTACGATTAGTGCCGAGTGTCCTTGAGAACGTCCGCAATAGGCAGCTTCAAAAATTCTACCAACGTCTAGCAGTGGCGAAACTTCAAAGGAACACCACAACTTCTCCAACAACGAAAATCCCCAATCGACGCCATGATTCATGCCGATACTTGCCGGGGGGGAGGCTCATGAATCTCACCAGGGCGAAGTACAGCGACACAAATCAAGGATGACATCGAATACTTAAGGTCATTAAGAGGACGCCCTCTGCAGGGCCCACTGCGGGTGGGTGTCAGTTTGCGCTCTGTGTCTATCTAATGGCATGACATCACACCATGGATTTTTGTTGGACGAAGAACCGAGGACGACCGCACAGAGTGGGACCAGAGACACACACACAAAAAAAAAACGACGAGACGATTGCCTCGAATGAATGGCAAGATAAAGAATGTCTCCCTCGATACGGGGCGGAGGACTTCTTTCGCGACATTCCCGCCGACTGTCGGCCGGTCGGACGGGACAAGCAAAGCGTATCATGTCCAAAGCCAACAAGAGGAACCAAACCACTCTCACATTCTAACATTTAAAAAATGGTGAACGACGATGATGGGAAAACTGTATGAAGTGTCGATGTGTTGCTCGTGTTTCGGTTCGTGTTGGGATGGCGCGAAACTCTGCCAGTGTAGCTAGAAGAAAGCTTGCGACTAGCCGTGTCCTTCCGTGGACCTCCCGTGCTTCGTTGTTGTTATTAATGACCCGTCTATGTAAATATTTCGCTACTCTCTAAGCGAGGATTTCCCCACATTCCAAGCGTGTGGGGCACGATGGCGGGATTCGTTTTTTTTTTCCTGCGCTACTATTGACAGCAGTCACTGTTTCGTTACTTACTGTGTCATTTTCGCTCCGGTTTTTGCTTCCATACTGCTTCTCCTTCTTTTACTCAACATCACGTTTCGCCATGTTTTATCGTTTTTGTGCATTTCACTCAAGCATTTAAGCATTCCGCTACTCATTTGCTGTGGCTCACGAGGGATTTTCCATTACGAGGTTGTGCAGAGAGCAACACAAAACGGTACAAGTCTAAAACAGAACCATCCCGAGGCCAACCGATAGCCGCCGCTTGTGCTGTAAAGCAAAGTAAAACCACGGCACGCGGGAATGCGTGTTTTTTGTTGCTGTTCTGGGAGTGGTATGTCGATTTTTCTGACACAACTGACAGGACCTTAACCTTCACGAGCCGAACTGTGGTACTCGGGACACACTCACTGCGAACGGTATGGCAGGGTGTCTATGGGGACTGCACGGCTTGGAAAATATTTGGATACTTGATGAGAAAGTGCTTTGATTTTGAGACAAATTACGGCAAATGTTTCATGCTTTTTTTTTGTTGGACCAGGGTTTTCCTCTCGCTGTCAAAGTGGCCTTTTTTCTGTCATCGTGCACCAACACTCACTTGGTTCTTTTTCTCCCACACTTCGGTTCCATTTAAGAGGATTGACGAGATTTTGTGTGGTGGTAGAATTTACGCTTTTTCCTGCTCCTTCTTTTACATAGAAAAATCTTTGATCCTTCGCAGCTAGTTTGACCTTTAACCGGCTCATGAAGTGACGTGATCGTGTAGAACAAAACACAGAACTTCACCGGACGAGAAATGAGCTGTCGTTGCCTGGCGTCGTCGTGTTGATGTTGCTCATTTTTTCGTACCCTTCCCTAGCACCCGTGCCAGTAATCGGGTGTATCGAAACCTTTTTTTCGGTGACACAGGATGCCAAAACAAGTAGAAAAAAAAATTGGCACATTATTAAACATTCAACACATGATGGTGACACGGAACCGTCCAGCTTGCTCCATGCGACAGGATATCATTTTTTAATTTTCAAAATCAATATTTAAATCCCGGCCCGTTTGCAAGGTGGAAAATTGAAGGAAAAGAGGTAATAAAATATGTGCCTACAGCATGTGGTGCATGTGAAAAAATGTATCGTTTTTTTCTTTTCACACCCGCCCGTTTGTCACAGCTTGTCTGGAGCGGGCGAGCATTAATCAATGGTAACATTATTCGTTGATCAGTCGTTTTGGGAGACATTTAATATATTAAAACACTCATTTTCTTGTACAAAGAAATGTATTTTATTGTGGTAGTACTGCTACAACTTCCTATATATTTCATCTTTTAAGTCATTTTCACTTAGTTTGTGTGTTGTTTTGTTTACTACATATTTACAACATTGTTTTTGTATGAATTGAGACACATTCTAATATGATTGTTTTCGGTTTATTTATGATTTGTTTTATTATTCTCGAATAATTTTATAAAGTTTTGCAACTTTCCTTCTCCTGCTTCCTTGCTTCTCCTGTTTCCTTGCAAAGTTTTGCAATTCCTTCTTCGATCAATTTTTTTCTATGACTTTAATTTCTTTTTCAGAGAAACAATTGATAGAATAATTTTTTTGTGATGTTTCTTAATTTATTATCCTGTTTTCTTTTCATTTTTCGATATCTAGCTCCTTTCATTCTGTTTCATCCTATTTAGCCATTTTCAACTGTGTTTTTTTTATCAATAAACATTTTTATTGCAATTTTGTAGTCTTCTTTTCTTTTTGACAGCTTTTAAGAATTTTATGTTTGTTTTTTACAATGTATTTGTTAATTTTTTATCTAAAATTTCTCATTTATACAATGATTGTATTGGTGTTAACTTTTTTTTATGTTAAAATGCATAAGCATTACCCAATCGTTCATATCCACCCTTCTGAATTTAAAAGATAAGTTAAACAAAGCAGAAAAAGATGTTTAGTAGTAACTGCTAATATTTAAAACTCTAAGCAAAGCAGAGAATAATTGTTTCTGTAAATATATATGATAAAAATATTCAATTTCGATCATTTTTTTTACTAACGAGAGCTAACGAGAGTAGGTAAGCCCTTGTATTGCTATGTAGTTCATTGAAAAAGTTCTAAAATTTATTCCATCAATGGTTGAGCTGAGTATTCCCTGTAATTTTAATATCGTTATGCTCCCTTTTTAATGTTACTCTCGAACATTCAAATAAATTACAGCAAATCAACAATCATAATGTCTAAAGACAAAAAAGTTAATTTAATAAAAGTTGAAAAACTTACTAAAGAGCACCAACTTTTTTAACAGATTCTGCGATTGGATTCCTTAAAGCAAAACTTAAGCAAACGATTTCTGAGTCTCAAACCACACACCTAATAAAGCAATCAAACATACTTCTGTATACTGCTGTCCTTTACAAAATACGCTCTTTATCGCTCACTCCAACCGCAAAAAACACAACATATTTACCGATTGAAAGGTATTCATCGCATTATTCACAGGTTTACAAGTGTTAATTTACGAAACGCACTACAACCAGTGGATGCAAATGTTGTTCCACCCGGCATTGGATCGATTTAACTCTAAGCGGTGCACTCTGTGCTGTGCTTGAGCAGCCAAAGCAAACCGTTGAGCCAAATATGGTGCATACGAGCAGCCTGGTTGCCGATTGCATGAGTGGAACGCATAATGATAAGGATCGCGTTCGTGTTGCTGTGTTGATACAAATGCTGGAAAGTAAACCATGATTTATCGAGGTAATCAGAGTAGTTACCAGCGACTGGTGCATTCGCAGCCTTTTTTTTTTTTTGGTTTTTATTTTATGCAGAGAACGTAAACTAGGGACGGTGTTGTTGCTAGAACATAATTAAAAAATTAAGTCCTGAAAAGTGAAATATTTTTGCTCTTCTGACACTCTCAAACGATAGAGAAAACATCGTAAAAAACATCCTTACTCGATAAGCCAACTCATTTAGCCGCAAGATAAGTAGCTTCAATCGGTTGCTCTCTGCTCACAGCACAGCACACAGACGGGTGTTACAGAAACAAGTACCATGTAATTGTTCAAATCTCCACTCCAGATCGGATCGCTCCACAGTACGTCGGAAAACCGCAAACCATCCGCTCGCAAGAAAAATCCCTTCTGGCAATGAATCTGTAATCATCAGTTCGTCTGTTCTCTCAACTCGCTCGCCTCCAAAACCCTTGCATCCCAACAATTCCTGCTCCTTGGTATACGAATATTTCACCTTGACCACCTGCATCGCTTTTACCAAAAACCCGAGAATGTGCATCATTTGTGGAGCAAAGCGGGGCACCGGGTGCAGCAAAAGGATGCATTGCAGGTTTTTCCGGCAGAATGAACTTTCCACAAAACCCGCAACCAGAACGATCGCACCAGCGTCGGCAAGCGGCACCGGTGGTGGTGGTCGCTGGAAACAATTCGATTGCTCGTAAACTTATTCGCTCGGAAATGTTTGATAGAAATGTTACAGTTGTTATTTGTTCGCCGCAAGGGCTGGTTGGCTTTTTTTCGTTGTTGTTGCTGTTACGTTGCACTGCATAGCGCATCGCGTACACGTTCACGGTAGCGGTTATCTCGGCGTTGCCCTTTCTGTTCCTTGTTTTTTGCCTTCTTCCTCTGGTTTTTTTCCTCTCCCATCGAAAAGGGTAGTCACGGTAATGGTCCTGTAGCAGCAGCAGCAGCCCCGATTGTGGTTGTAACGATTGGGAGTTCGGTGACGATGGGCGGGCACCAGCGAGGAGGAAACGCGGGAAGTGATTTGTATGATAGTTTTCACACCTGCAAACATAACGATGTACAGCAGGAACATTGGAGTCCTGGAGGATTTTCGCTCCCATCCGTTCTCGGGTATGTGGTGTTTGGCAGCAATGATTGAGCAGCATTTCATAACGAGAAAGGCGATGCAAAACCCGTGCAGCTCAAATCGGGTTTGAAGGCAATGTGTGAATAATTGAAGCGCACTTGGATATGATCGATGGTAATGTGGTTTTGGTGGGGTTGCGTTTTAAAGCCATCGGTTTCAAGGGTGGTTAATGGGCGGTCCGATTTTAAATTTTTGGTTGTAATGAAATTATTATATTACACTTAAACTAAATTGTCGTACAACATTGTGAACCTAGTAAGAAGGCAAGTAAATTTTCTTCAAAAATAAGTAAAGACTATAGAAGAAGAACTTTGTATTTTAATTTTTTATATATTGAAGTAACTATATATTGAAGTTTTTATATATTGACTCATAGCATTAATAGCATTTATTTCTATATTTGATTACTGCTTTGATTCCTATTTTATTTATTTATAGCTGGAACCTGGACTTGGAACTGGAACTGGATTTGAAGTTGGTCTTGGTCCTGGACTTGGACCTGGACTTGGACCTGGACTTGAACCTGTACTTGGACCTGGACCTGGCCCAGGACTTGGGCTTGGACCTGGACTAGTGCCTGGACTTGGACCTGGGCCTGGACCTGGAATTGAGTCTGAAACTATACCTGGATCTGATCCTGGACATGAACCAGGACTTTAAGTGGTTTTGGACCTAGATTTGGACTTGGACTTGAATTTGGACCTAGTCTTGAACTGGACTTTGAACTGTACATGTACTTCGATATGGACTTTAACCTGGATTGAACGTGGTTTTGTAGCTGGACTTGGAACTGGACTTGTACTTGGACCTAGATTTGGAACAGGATCTGTACTTGCACCTGAATTTGAACTTGTACTTGGATCTGAACTTGGACCTAGACTTGTACTTGGACTTGGACCATGACTTGGACCAGGACTTCGACCTAGGCTTGGACCTGGACATAGACCAGCTGAAGAAAGTATTAAAAATAGGCAGAAATGGAAACAAATTTAAAGTAACTGGTAAGAAGCTCGATACAAAATAAATAAATAAATAATAAATAATAAATAGCCCAAAGACGCCGGAGCGTAAAAGTCAAGAGAAGTTCATGAATATATAGAAGTGGAACTGAAGATTAAGAAATAACTGAAATGCGTCGTATCGAGTACATTGCATAGAGTGAAATTGACTACTACAATCCCACTGTCAGGCATTATTCTTCAGACCATAAAGTCTGTAATGAAATAATACGAAACACTCAATTACACCAGCAAGCAATAAGGCATTAAACGGGGCACATTATGATAGTTTTATTTCCCGGGATCGATTTAAACGGGGATGTAAGGAACAATAGCGACACACACATTCACCCTTCCCACATTCACAGCTGCTTTCAGGTTCGCAGGAATCGTTCGCTGTCGTAAACATAAATCACTGCATTTTATAACTACTCTGCCGTGAGTGCCGGTTGAAAACACACTCACCGAACGAAGAAACTCCTGCCGGGAAAGTTAACGTATCCTTTGATAATTTCACCAAATCCAACGACTTCCCTGACTCCCGCTGTGCACGGCGCTGTCAATCAAGCTCGGGAAAACCAGCGCAACCCATGGAACGGGGTTCAGCGACTGAAACCAGCACCACAAGGGTGTACAGGATGGTGAAGATGTTTAACATTTCCCTCGATTTCGATCGGACGGCCGATCCTTCGAAGGAAGGATTACACCGGTCACTCAGCTCAGGTCCGCCGCATGTGGTCCTTTCGAGCAAAGTGTCCTGACATATGCGCTTGTTACTGTCATCCGGGTTCGACCGCCTGCCTGGCAAGACTTTCACGGCTTTTTGTGCTGTACGTTGACAGTGTTTGGAGGTGACATCAACCGTTTTTGATGCAAACTGTGGCTCAAAAGACGTTGAAAGTGGCTAGTTTTTGGTGTGCTTGTGCCGTACTGCTAACATGCAACCGACCTTTTACTATTAGGGTGGTTGATTTACTGCTCTTGGTGGCAGTGGAGCGATACACCGCAACTCCACCAACTTCGATCGAATGTAGCTTTATCTTCATCAAGAATCCTTAGGGAGTACCTGTCCTTCTGGTCAACGTCCTAAAGCATTCTTAATACAAGCACAACATCACCTGCAACATAGATACACAAACACCCACACGTACAGGAATAAACGCTGAGTCGTACAATATGTTGGCGAAAAAAGGAAAATCGCGCCTCAGCGGAAGAAAGCCTTCAGCCCCATCAAACGGCAAGTACCGCAGCATTGTAAGCATAAACGGTTTTCGGTAACTGTCATGCTCCGGTGCTGTGTGCCGCCGCAGGGTGAGATGATAATTTTCCTTCCACACGGGCAAAATAAAATCATTAATCATTTACATGTCACATTCTGTGTACGTTGCAACGTCTGGTAAAGGAGCGTCCGCGTGGGCGTTTGGTGCGAAATCACGGGAAAACGTTCTTCCCCCTATCAAGACAGTTCCCCTAGCACCGTGGTAAGGTGTTTTCGTGGAGTGTAATGTTGCTTTCAGCGTTTTCACAATCACCTCCACATGCCACGGGCAGGCAATGGCGTTGCCCCCCCATTCAATGTCGATGTCGTACAACGTACATCGTTACGCAACCATTCTTTAGAACTGAGCTGGGGGTAGTGGGAGAACACGCGTATCCGCTGCCGACTCACACCGACGGAGGAACGGCGAGCTGAGTTTACCAAACTGACGGTCCTCGAAGGTGGTTGCTATCAAAGGAATTGAACTGTCAAGACATTAAATTGGCTGACGGCATACTGCTCGGAACGCGTCGGCAGAAATGAAGCGCTAAGGCGGAATCGGGAAAACAACAAGAACTTTACTTCGCATCGCCGAAAGGGGTCTCCAAAATATTGCCAACCGTGTTCGATGAGTAATTTTATCAGGTAATGCATTTTAGCTCGCCTTTTTTTACCCTACTTGACACACAACGTCAAAGCTCGTGACAGGTCGATCTAGTTAGCGTAAACGCTAGACAGTAGACGGTTTGAATTGTTTCTTCATTCGTGGAGTCGTTTCAAGGAGGAATGTAATTGTTTTATTGCATTAGAGAACACATCTAAAACAAGCAGGACAAAGAATTACATCACATAAATAAAAAAAATATTAAAGATCAAAATAACGTTTAACAGTGACATAAAAAATGTCTTATAGTGTAAAAAATGATCAAAAAACAATGAAGAAGTTAAAAAAAAACTGCAAAAAATTGAAATTTAATAAAAATAAAGTTAAAAATTATATTTTGCATATGATTATTGTGATGTTTAAAAAATATTGTCAAAAACAAATCAAAACATATAAAACAATAAACAGAAGTGGAAAATAAGGTGCAAAAATTATAATTGAAAACGAAAAACCATAGAAAGAATGAGATAGGAACAAATAAATGAATTAAGAACCAACAATTGAAACAAAGTGATGATGTAAAACCAAAAAAAAACTTTGAAGAATAGAATTAAAGAAAAAACAAGGAGAAAACCATAAAAATATGAGAAATAAAAAGAGCGACTCTGTTAAAAACATGTTTGTTTATAAATAAAATTTCACAACAAAGATGAACAAGTTTTTGAGAACCACTGTAACCAAATACAAAACAGATTAGTCTAAATGGAGCTCAAAATACATTTCAGAAGAACGATTTTTTCGAAAAAAGCATCTAATTACAAGTTTCGAAAACAACCTATCACTTCAATCATCGTCCCGAATAAAAAAAAACCCCTGAAAGCTATCCTGCTAACGAAGCAAAAATAAAAAAAACTCAGACGAACTTGTATGCCAACGTTGAATGGAAGAAGAAAGAAAAAAACAATCCCGAACAGAAGCGCAAGAAGAAAAAATCACACGAACAAATATTTGCGGATAATATTGTTAGTGGAGTTTGATAAATCCAGCTTTAGCTTTTGTGTTTAACTTTTCGCCAGTTTTGCCGGAACGTACAAAAAGCACCAATGCAAAGAGGGGAACAAAAACAAAATTGTCGCGACGGAACCAAAGCCAGCAGTGGACCGCAGCATAGTCGAAGAAAGGATCGCTTTCCTTTTGGACGGCTTCTCAAGATTGTGCGCCAGCGGCCAGCACCGTGGTCGTGGTTTTTGCTACCTGTCCGTTTGTGCTTCTGTTTGATTTTCCCTCGTTACAAGTGAGCGAGCGATAGGGGGTGGTGGATTTTCCTCCCCTGTTTTCACCTTACCATCCAATACACACGGTCGGTTCGGTGGGTTCAAGATAATGGTGGACAGGAACAGCAACCAACAACCAACAAAAAAAAGACGGAAATGGAAAGCTCAGCCATCGGGGCACAAAAGAAAATATTAGTTTACTTGTTGACCACACCGCTACCATCCACCACCATCATTCGTGGTTTGTGTCCTGGCAAGTTGGAGCCGGTTTTTTTTGGTTGTTGCACATTTCCAGCAAAGCAGTAAGGATATCGATCCTGGCACGGTCTTCGATGTTGTCCGCATCCGCAAGAAAAGTCGTACGATTTCTGCCCATTGCTCCGTCTGCCGATTTGCTCACTCAATGAGATGTAATAAATCCTGGGCGAAACCTTACCGTACCGAACGAATTGCGGCCTGTTTTTCAGCCTGAACGAAGTGGTCAGTATCCAATTTCGACGAGGATCGAGGGATGAAAGTGGGATACGGGGTTTTCCTCGGAGATTTTACATATTATAGCACCATCTCGTACTCAACGTGAGGATCGATTGGAAACGGCTGCTCTGTCCGCCCGTTTAGGACCTCCAGGCAGACTCTCGCTGCTACCGAGCTAACCTTTTTGCCATCATCTTGAACCGTACCCAGAGTCTGGCAATCCAATCGATCTTGCAAAGATGCCGGACGGTTATCCGGACAATAAATTCGATACACAAATAAATGCTCGGTACCTGAGCTTTCCCATACGACGACGAGTCGTTCCCAACTCGGTCATACCCAACTCATCTGCCGGAACCTTCCAGCGTTTGGCTCCCGGAAAAAAAGTGAACACCAGTCGTCAAGGTTTTTTACTGCCCTCTGTACCCAGAGAGGGTACTCCTTCCCCCACATACTCAAATCCCTTCTGACCAAATCAGCCGGAAAATCTGCCAAAGACCGATCTCGGGTGTTCTGGTCGGTATGGAATTAAAAGGCTGACCAACCTTTTGGTCGTGCTTTCGGTGCGTTCCGGCACCAAAGGGCATCGATATTCGGCACTGCCGAAGGACCAAACGTTCCGGTCGAATGGGTTTGTTGGATACGGGCTTTGGCAATCTGGCTGGGAGGGATGAGGATGTGCTTTGCCGGTCCCGGTAGGAGATGGGTTGACTAGGACAGAAATCAATAAAAATTTATGATTCCATTTTATCCGACCAAGATGACGTTTGCGAAGGTTTGGACATGCTTTGGACATACGTCGGTACGTATTATCAGTTATAGTGGGCTTTAAATGAATCGCTCAAAAGGTAGTAAGTAACTGATTTATCCAATATTTAGGAACCTCATTGGATCAATTATCTATCTATTATCAATTTGTATAAGTCCCGGCGGCCCGGTGGTAGATGCGATAGCGCCGCCGGTCTTCACAGAATGATAGAAATGGCAGGCATGACCTAAGAGGTCGTTAGGCCAAGAAAGAAGAAGAAGAAGAAGAATTTTTAATAGTAACTTTTAAAATTGACACCTTTAAGACGCCTTAAGATAGCTTATATAAGAAAAAGATATTTATCTGGACAAATTAAATTAAATTTCAAATCACCAGAATAGCCGAATGAATCAAACTCACCAAAGAATGATTGATGATTAGAGATCTTTAAGACGTGTTAACGTTAAACTCTTGGTTGATGAGGATGTTGGACTGTAAAGAGTATCCTGAAGACAGGATAGAATGCAATTATTCTGGTAAAATATCTTCGAAAAAATACTCGTTAAAGCTCTTCAAGAAGATGTCAGAAGTCCAACTCAAAGTCAAATTTAATCGATGGATTTCTTCTCGATCGATGGAATTCTTGATCAGAAGTACATCAAGCTCATCTTGATAAGATATGGCTTCAATAGAACGCGAAACAATATATCATTTGTTTTATTGAGCTTCAGGTAAAAATTTCTGAAGAATTTACTGGCTCAAATTTTCAAAAGCTACAACGACAACATCAGAAGACCTTCAGAAGCGCTCAAACTAACACCAATCGAATACCATTCATACTGTCATTTTTCCTTCAAGCGTACAATAATAATCTTATCAACTTCATCGAACATTTAATCAACATTCCCCAAAAAGGCTGTTGATCACACACAAATTAAACACAACAGAGTAGCTACCCTTTTCGATGCCGAAACATACATCGAGTACCATTATGGGTGCCTTTTTCCTAACTTCTTTTGTTTAGGCAACTATACCCCGATTAACCCACTTATAGTTGATGAAGTGAGACCATTGATTTCCATTTCCAATTTTCTCATTTTTTCTCGTGTCCCCCCTACCACTCGATTAAATGGAACGAATCATTCCAGCAAACCCAAAACTATGATCAAATGGGGAAAGCGCAACCGTTACCATTGAATAATGGGCGTCAATGTCAGATTGGTCACCGGGGCTAATATTTCCCGATCGAACTCTTTCGTACGGAAATGTCCTGTGTTCGCCCTTTTTCTTTGTACTTTACTAGCTTTTTGCTCTCCCCCTTTGTTTGCTCGTTTTCCCTTGGGGGAAACTCCTTTAACTCTTTCTTCCTGTACGGTGCCGTGTGTCTGGTATCGATGGATATTTATTCAATCACTTCACTAAAAGCCACACCAAACCGTTGAGGTGTTGAGTGGTAAACAAATGAGACGTATTAATATACTATCGTTCAGTATCGGTTACTCGGAAGTTCTTGAAGTCTTCCTTGAACACAAAAAAAGGGAATCGAGTCACATACTTATTTGTTTTCTTGGAAGCGCTTCATATAATTATTGGAAAATAAAAAGGATACGGCATAATTATGGAAATAGATTACACAATTCCCAACCAGAGCAGAAGTCTTACATAAAACAACTGTCATTTTCATCTTGTTTTGTTATCAGACACGCCAAATACATTAAGCAAACTCATGTCGTTCTGGATTCTAACACCAAAAAAAAAACGCTGGACATTCTTTCTGCAACTGCATAACGTAATGTCCTATCGATGTAACATTTTTGGCAACCGATACACACAACCCGTTCCGTAAATGAACTATTCGGGCCCATTCCGTGCTTCCGGTTACCGTCATCGGGAAGCAAGAAATAGATAAGAATGTCAACGAGGGGAAAAACATGATCCAGCAGAACTGGCTGGCAAACACATTTCATCAGCCGAACCGGGAACAAATAAACAGAAACCTGGAACCCTGGAGCCTGTTTGGCGACGGATAGCAATAAATGGAGCAACGCGAATGTTGCAAGATGTAACGAAAATCTGGAAACGTCGAAGATCTTTATCAACTTTTTCGCACAAACTTCGTGGAATGTCATCTTTGAGATGCAGTTTTTTCGTATCTTGAGCTGATGTATTTATGTATCTCTTTTGTTTTGTACTAGTTCTTCCCGTCACCGACCGGATGTTACGTGGAAGGTGAAGTAATTCGAATTTATTTCGATTAGAAGATTGTTTACTCAACACAAGAAAAGAAAAGACAGTTTCTTCGGCCAAAAACTACATCAAAAATTGCATTCAATCGTCCCTACTGCCCGATAACAATACAATCTGAGACTTTTTGTTGTTCTCTTTCGCCGCTTTCATTAACCAACTCTTACTGTCAGCTTGATGTCACTTTAGCTAAGCGACAAAATTACTTTTCAATAGAAAAATTAAATTCTTGGCACAACTTCAACATAACTACAACAGCAGAGAGAGAGAGAGAGAGCGAGATTGAAACAAACGTACATTTCCACCATTCTAGCCAGGCCAAGTCAATCAGAGACCAGTACCAACCAGGACCAAATCAGGAAGGAAACGAAAAGAAAGCTCAAAACCCCTTGCCGAGCAAAAAACCAGGAGCAAGGTAAGCGCAGTAAACGAACTACGAAATAAAACTACATTAAACTTCAGTGTGCAGAACGTCGCAGAATTCTCTTTTGCCACCGATACAGTAGCAGCAAGAAAAAGCTGTGGCCAAATTTCAGCGCAGTATCCAATAAAATTGAGTTGCAGTTTTTTTTGTGGAAAAGGGCTCAGCGGTACCAGCAGAGGAAACGAACGGCAGCAATCCAATAAAATGTAACTAACATTTTTACATTACTTTTATGGGTTTGCCGCAACTAACCAGCGCCGTTTCGGTGTGTGTGTTCGATTGCAGCTCGTCCAGCGAAAAGAAAACGGAACCGGTACACAGCTTTTGGCTCATTTTTCGGACAAGTAACGTCAAATTACGGAGAAAAACTTTACTTTCTCATTCGTGTTTTTCGCTCCCGGGGGTTTTTTTTCCTGTCCAAGTGTTTTGATGCTGTTTAAATCTAAACGGGGTTTTTGTGCTCAATTGTTCCCGGCACTGCTCGAGGGGCGCTGGTGCAAGCTACAATTCATTTCTGGTTTATTAACTCACGCCAGCAATATGGTGTCCGCCACAACAATCTCGGGGGAAAAACTCAGTTGGCACATATTTCCGGTACGGAAGAGAAAATAGTTTAAGACAGTGTTGAAATGCATTGCTCCAAATCAGTAGACATCCCTGCACGTGCACGTATTTATCGTGTCTGTTCCGAGTCCTGCCCCCCCTAAAAAAACCGCTACAGACAATTATTCGCCTTGCGTACAGAAACAATCAGCGCTGATAAGCACCATTGCTCAACCGGCTCCTGGGGCGGCCCAGAGACACAAGTTTTATAAAATTTCAATCAACTGATTCAAAGCGATAGTTAGTTTCATTATTAATATTTCGCAAAAAGCGTCCCGCTGCGTCCCGGTACACGTCCACGAGTACGTGCCAGTTCGGGTGGGGTGATGCCATTTTGCCGGGAACTTGAAAAAACCCCCTTCGGCGCACAAAACACACCGGTAGCATATTGGTGTATTAAAATGTCGTAGGGTGCCCGGGGTTCGATTGGTTGTTAGTTTACCTATCCGGGCCGACGGTAGGACGCTCGTCTGAAGTGGCTGACAGGTTCAATTTTCACGGTCGGCGAACGTGATTTTGCAAATAACCGGAACATGAGTGTCCCGTGAATCGACAAATGTTGGTGTGAGGAAGTGTGAGTGTGACGAGAGAGAAAGCGAGCACAAAAAAAGGAACCCGAAACTACGTGCTCTACACAGTGGAGAAACTTCCGCCAATATAAATTGGCAAGCCACGAGAAAAACGGGCTTTTTGGGGGGTATCGTTCGCAACGAAATCGACAACATCGGTTCTTCAAAAAAAAAAAGTGAACAGAAAAACACACTCACACCTCCTTCCAAAACGAAGCAACATCGGTGGAAATCAGTACACACGCATACCCTTTAATCTAATATCTCGTCAAACCCTCGTGTCAACCCGGAGCTGGCTTTGCTGGCTGGCTCTTTACCACCCCGTAGCATGATTGATAGATTGAGCGGAACGTACGGCCAAACGCATAGCTCCGTTGGTATTTTTGCGGGGCCGAGAATTGA
Organism: Anopheles maculatus; assembly: GCA_002091835.1. Lineage (NCBI taxonomy): Eukaryota > Metazoa > Arthropoda > Insecta > Diptera > Culicidae > Anopheles > Anopheles maculatus. The sequence goes on from KZ061751.1 coordinate 145,596, forward strand.
GAGGTCCTGCCGGTTCGGGCTTATGGCGCGGGTTTTAAGGGTTGCTGTGTTCGTTGCGACACGTCGCGAAATTAGTCATCACCCCAGTTCGGCTGCAAATGGTTAGACGACGGATGGGCTCAAGTGCAAGAAGAACTCTGGCGGAGTTTTACGAGTGGAGTCCTTCGGGAAAAAAGGAACATATTTTTAACCACTTGGAGAGGTAGTTGAGTTTTAGGCTATGTGTTATGTGGATATAAATAACGACATATTTTAAAAATTAAGACCAAACATTGTTGTAACATTTGCGTCCGTAGTATGGCGCCTAAATGTATGCAAATGAACATATTTAGTCTCTCTTCGACGATGAATCTGTCCTGAAAGACAAAACTGACTGCGCTGTTTTCTAAGAATAGAAATTGAACTTTCCAGCAACATTTCCATTGCTGATATGAGCAGAACACGTATAAAGCCTTTGCTGATAAAGCCTTAGTACCGGCAATCCTAATGATTACCGAAATTTTGACAGCGTTAGGGTTCGTTAGAGTGCTAAACTCTTGATAAACTTGAACTCCCATCATTTCAAGGAACGTTGGAATCCAGGTGAGCAATGCAGTAGAACCAACCATCGACGACCATCTTCTTTGGGCCATGAATAGCGTTCCCCGACATAAGGAAAAGAATTTGATTTCAAGCTCAAACCCGTTTTCTGCATCTTATCAACTTCTGTACTGGCTAATGGACAGATATCGGCTATAGCCGAGAAATCAATTTTCAACACCTGCTAATTAATTGTTTTGAATGTTTAATCAACAAAACACAGGCCTAACTAACAAAACATCTAATTTCTCAGAAACATAGGTCGACCCAACTCAATTGAGGTTATAATAGAGATACAAATACATCTCACATTTCCCATTTCGTCGCCATAAACACAAATAGAAGCGATGAATGACGGCTAATGACTCAATGTCTCTACAGACTTACTAGCCAACCAACCGTAGTCATTTTGTGTGGACATCTTGGATCATATTGTTACAAAAGAGGGGATAAAATTTCAAATGTTAGATTGCCAAACAGTTTATATGAGTTGGCTCTAATATGGTTCCAGTTTAGTTAATTCCTTGAAGAAGAGATCCTACCGTACAGTGGCTCTAAAGAGAAGTCTCTTCATCTTACTTTGCGGAGTTTTCTCTGGCACCAGCCTCATACCATTGAAGATTACGTAGAACAGATAAACTATCAAGATTACAGTATTATGATAGATTCCATTAACATGCTATAATTGTGTATAATAATTGAAAAAGTGTTTGATGCGTGGCGCCAGAATGTATGCAAAAAGAACCAACTTTGGTTTACAGTGTTTCTCACTTGATAATGCAAAGTTACCTATGATTTTTGCAAACGCTCCATACGAAATCGTATGTAGCGTTTGCAAAAATCATAGGTAACTTTGCATTATCAAGTGAGAAACACTGTATAAGAGAAATTGTGTCAATTTATTTTAAGGAAGGTCAAATGCAACATACTGTTAATTATGTCAGATATATCGGAGCAGCATTAGCTACCACAACAGTTCCTAATCTTTATTAAGCAGAATATCTACCTTAAACGAAGTTGCGAGTTTCCTTCTACAATAAAAAATGCACAACGCATTGCATACATTTAGGCTTTTTTCGGTTTAATAATTTGTGATATCAATTCAAGGATAAATGGGTATTATTAGTTAAGACGATCGCAATCAGTCAATTTAAAACTCATTCAAAATTTTATAGTAAATGAAGCCACTGGACTTTAAAATTATCTCATTAGCGAAAATTTTCGAGCAAAAATCTAGCAATCAAATGCAAACATTAATTTCTTATCTCCCCACACAAGCCAAACACACCTTGGCATCCGCTGCGCATTAGGTAACGTTAATTTCGTAACCATTTCAACCGTTACATCGCCATCATCTTCAACCGACCGATGTCACCCATCCATCTTTCACTTATTATGCACACTTTTCTAACAAACTTTTCTTTATCCCTCCCCTACCTCTTCCTTCCAAACAAAATCACCTCCAGCAATCCCAAAGGCACCCCGAAATGCGCCACTGTGGCAAAAATCACGGCAGCTGCGACAGGCCGCGGCTACCGCGCGCAACTCGCCCATTAATCATCCCGCAGCCCGTTATCTGACGATGACGCTCCGGTGACATCTTCAAACGCGGTTTTCCATACGCGAAAGGTACGGGGCGGACAGCAAGATTCTCGCCAGCAGCACCAGCAGCAGCAAAAAGAGCGCCCACTTAAAGAGCAAACACTCGCACAACGCGCACACCAAAGATTAGCCTGTTAGCCGTTAGGCGGGCCGTTGCACGAAGTTAGAGAAGCGAACGCGCATTTACGCCCGAGCATCCATAAATGACACCGTGACCAACTGTCGTCCCTCCTGGCTGGGGCGGAGTTTTGTGAGCCGGGCGCGAACCCGATGGATGGGAAAATGGAATCATTTTATTTCGCATTTAAAATTGATTACATTCGCATTTGCTTCCCGTGCGCGCTCGCTCGGGGTTTTTGATGGCGTTTTTTTTTTCTTCTTCTTTCGGGGTTGTAACTCCCTGGTGTCCTTGCTGGAGTGAATCTTGGGTGTGTGTTTTTTTCTGCTCCTTGGTACGGTTTCTTTTTTGCCCCGCTGGGTTCCTTCTTGAATTCTTATCGAAAGACGGGCGAGGGTTTGCGTTGTGGATGTGCACAGATAGTAGTACGTAGTACTAGTACGGTAGTACGATCCAGATGGAGAATCACGAGGGTGAGAACACAAGAATGTTAATTTTCTTCCCCCTTAAAATGGTGTTTTGTGTGTGGGTTCGGGAGTAGTGCGCTGGTGGCAATTCATTAAAATAAAAATGACTTCTCGGTTCGGTTAATATTCATCATTTGCGAAAAACGATTTCCGTGCTCCACTTTTGCTGATATTTATGGTCGAGGTTGTGCTTTTCTTGACGGATATTGGTGCTGTTTCAGCATAATGTTTGAGGTTTATTTTTAGCATGACGGTAACAAAACTGCCAATTGTGTCGGTTCGGCTACAAACTTCCTTCTTCCCTGTGTTTGTGGATGTATTTAAGTCGGATATGAAAGTTAAATATTTAAAAATGTTTACAAATCTACCGAAAGAACACTTTCGCTACACACATGCGAAGGCACTCTCCGTTTTTTTGGCGCAATACATCCTTCAGGGCGACGAAACAAATTTTCAATTTACCAACATAAATTTGATAAAGTTCGCAAATACTACGGCACCGGCACATACCGTGCGCAATCGTTTCCGCCTGGTTGTCCTTTTTTTGCCGTGCTCGTGTGTCAAACCACATGCAACAAAACGGGCAAAGGACACACAGCTACACGCATCCGTACAGAATAATGGTTTCGGAAGAGGTTTTTGTGTGAAATTTGAATAAATCACTTTCCGTGATCACTCTTTCAACCGCGCCTGTGGCGGGTATGTCTGCTGCCCGTCGTTCGTCTTCGTATGCGGGAAGAAGGATTGGCAGAGCAAAACAAGGAAAGGTCACAGTCTTCCAGTTCCCTCCAGCTTTCCTACGGACTGGTTGCAGAAAATGGCAAATCACTCGGTAATTTAGTTATGAATGTAAATATGACGAACTGGCGCAGACGAGCTGACGAGCTCGCATGGGAGTGCGCGTGTATGCGTTTCTAAACACTTACAAGGCCAGCCGCTCTTTCAACGCCATTCTCTAATGCGGATGTTGGAAAAAGGCTTCACCTCTTCCAAGTATCCAGTGCGTAACAACGGTTCACAACGCACACAGTGAGAGAGCGAAAAACGGCTTTCATCGATTGAACCAACCAAATCAAATCAACTAACAATGGTTTTCCGGGGGAACAAAACACACTTTCTGTCGTGGAACAAAATCATTCCCAAAAGTAGTGTAAAATGAATGCATAAAATGAGAAAAATCCTTATTAAAGTACTTTTATTGATGTTATTAAAATATATTTTATAAGAATTAATGATCCCTAAGCATTCTGCTTCGTGCTCATTTAAAAAATTTGAATTGTAAGATGTAACATTACACAATCAAGCTGAATTGTGACGCTAGACTGTTCTTGTGATCTTAAATTCGCCAAGGCCAACATTCTCGTTATTAACCAAGCTGAATTGGGATGCTAGACTGCTCCTGTGATCTTAAATTCGCGAAGGCCAACATTCTCGTTGTTGATGGTAGCGCCCCCTAGCGTAAAATCGGGTAAACTTGATGTACGGTGTAAAACGTTCTTAAGCGCATCGTTGGGGCTAATGTCAACGAGTAATGGGGATACATCATTTTTCATATAGGAAAATGAATTCAGAACGAACCTAGTAGTTTCAGAACAAAATTCTC
>KZ061751.1:155662-174507 GCA_002091835.1 Anopheles maculatus
GTGGCAAAAATCACGGCAGCTGCGACAGGCCGCGGCTACCGCGCGCAACTCGCCCATTAATCATCCCGCAGCCCGTTATCTGACGATGACGCTCCGGTGACATCTTCAAACGCGGTTTTCCATACGCGAAAGGTACGGGACGGACAGCGCAAGATTCTCGCCAGCAGCACCAGCAGCAGCAAAAAGAGCGCCCACTTAAAGAGCAAACACTCGCACAACGCGCACACCAAAGATTAGCCTGTTAGCCGTTAGGCGGGCCGTTGCACGAAGTTAGAGAAGCGAACGCGCATTTACGCCCGAGCATCCATAAATGACACCGTGACCAACTGTCGTCCCTCCTGGCTGGGGCGGAGTTTTGTGAGCCGGGCGCGAACCCGATGGATGGGAAAATGGAATCATTTTATTTCGCATTTAAAATTGATTACATTCGCATTTGCTTCCCGTGCGCGCTCGCTCGGGGTTTTTTGATGGCGTTTTTTTTTTCTTCTTCTTTCGGGGTTGTAACTCCCTGGTGTCCTTGGTGGAGTGAATCTTGGGTGTGTGTTTTTTTCTACTCCTTGGTACGGTTTTTCTTTTGCCCCGCTGGGTTCCTTCTTGAATTCTTATCGAAAGACGGGCGAGGGTTTGCGTTGTGGATGTGCACAGATAGTAGTACGATCCAGATGGAGTATCACGAGGGTGAGAACACAAGAATGTTAATTTTCTTCCCCCTTAAAATGGTGTTTTGTGTGTGGGTTCGGGAGTAGTGCGCTGGTGGCAATTCATTAAAATAAAAATGACTTCTCGGTTCGGTTAATATTCATCATTTGCGAAAAACGATTTCCGTGCTCCACTTTTGCTGATATTTATGGTCGAGGTTGTGCTTTTCTTGACGGATATTGGTGCTGTTTCAGCATAATGTTTGAGGTTTATTTTTAGCATGACGGTAACAAAACTGCCAATTGTGTCGGTTCGGCTACAAACTTCCTTCTTCCCTGTGTTTGTGGATGTATTTAAGTCGGATATGAAAGTTAAATATTTAAAAATGTTTACAAATCTACCGAAAGAACACTTTCGCTACACACATGCGAAGGCACTCTCCGTTTTTTTGGCGCAATACATCCTTCAGGGCGACGAAACAAATTTTCAATTTACCAACATAAATTTGATAAAGTTCGCAAATACTACGGCACCGGCACATACCGTGCGCAATCGTTTCCGCCTGGTTGTCCTTTTTTTGCCGTGCTCGTGTGTCAAACCACATGCAACAAAACGGGCAAAGGACACACAGCTACACGCATCCGTACAGAATAATGGTTTCGGAAGAGGTTTTTGTGTGAAATTTGAATAAATCACTTTCCGTGATCACTCTTTCAACCGCGCCTGTGGCGGGTATGTCTGCTGCCCGTTGTTCGTCTTCGTATGCGGGAAGAAGGATTGGCAGAGCAAAACAAGGAAAGGTCACAGTCTTCCAGTTCCCTCCAGCTTTCCTACGGACTGGTTGCAGAAAATGGCAAATCACTCGGTAATTTAGTTATGAATGTAAATATGACGAACTGGCGCAGACGAGCTGACGAGCTCGCATGGGAGTGCGCGTGTGAGTGTATGCGTTTCTAAACACTTACAAGGCCAGCCGCTCTTTCAACGATTCATGAAAGCATACCCCGTTTTTTTTGGGGGGGGCCATTCTCTAATGCGGATGTTGGAAAAAGGCTTCACCTCTTCCAAGTATCCAGTGCGTAACAACGGTTCACAACGCACACAGTGAGAGAGCGAAAAACGGCTTTCATCGATTGAACCAACCAAATCAAATCAACTAACAATGGTTTTCCGGGGGAACAAAACACACTTTCTGTCGTGGAACAAAATCATTCCCAAAAGTAGTGTAAAATGAATCCAGTTCCTTGAAGTGCGTAAGGTTGCTAACAAGCTATAAAATGAGAAAATTCCTTATTAAAGTACTTTTATTGAAGTTATTAAAATATTTCATAAGAAATTATAATCCCTAAGTAATCTGCTTCGTGCTCATTTAAAAAATTTGAATTATAAGATGTAACATAACACAACCAAGCTGAATTGGGATGCTAGACTGCTCCTGTGATCTTAAATTCGCGAAGGCCAACATTCTCGTTGTTGATGGTAGCGCCCCCTAGCGTAAAATCGGGTAAACTTGATGTACGGTGTAAAACGTTCTTAAGCGCATCGTTGGGGCTAATGTCAACGAGTAATGGGGATATATCATTTTTCATATAGGAAAATGAATTCAGAACGAACCTAGTAGTTTCAGAACAAAATTCTCTTCTCTAGTATCAACTATAGAAGAGTTTGTATCTTAAAGTTATAGTCAAGTTTAAGAATAAAGTCAATTTGAAACGAAAATGTCTTGATAACCTCATGAGATGCTTCTCTTCTCCTTTGCTGACCTGTTCCTACGGAGCACGTCTTTGTTCTATAAGCTGGTGTGGTAGCGATACTGCACTGGTAAGGTATGGATCCGAAGCCTTTTGAAGGTCAACAAAGGCTCTCCATACGCTACTTCGACTGAATACGTCCCCGGCGTATAGAATAGTAACATGTCTCTCCAAATATCTGAGCTTGGGTATACGGGGAAACCCAACCCCTTGGGAAGATGGGTGATATGGCTAAATTGAGCGGAGGGGGACAGCTAGCGTCTGTTCTCCATGTTAAGGGCGGCTAGCTGTCCTTTCTGTCCTGGCTTCCTGCGGGACTTTAAACAGCTAGGAAGCGTAGTCCCTCCGACGAGACAGGGGGTTGGGGGAGAGGCCTTGCAAGCCACTCTCAATACTATCGCAACGAAAGACGAACAATCATCAGATGCTTACTATTACGGATTTACGCAGGAGTATTGTACAGGTTTATGATCATGACTTAGAAGTTGTCCAAAAGCTCACCTATGGGGTCTAAATGCGGCACCGTCAACAATATGGGTGGTGAGATAAGCGCCGGTGTGCTGAGGCTCTCACAATACTTGTCGTGACGGACTTCTTTATAGTCACAATACTCACATACGCCTCTGTCACATGAACTCTGCCCAACGAAACCCTCTTTAAGCTGAGTACGATAGAACAATTCTAGACTTCAGTGGGCTGGTCATGTCTTGAGAATGGATCCGGAGGAACCAGCCCGAGAGTCCTTTTACATAGATTTTTACTAAACTGAAGTGAACTTGAGCTTGGAATAGACTAAACTTTTTTCTGTAGAGTTCCTTCACATGGCCAGCAGTCAAATTACGGTGCTCAATAATGAAAGAAATTTTAAATGCTGTTTGTAATATGAACTAAATATCATCCTGAGCATCCAGCAAATTGAGGCCTAAAACTTCTTTAAGCTAGGATAGCATTTAAAATGCCATTCAACATGCATACTCTGCTCTAGGGACAGGGATTTTCTACGAGTAACGTTTAAAAGGAAGCAATTTAAAAATTCCCTTACATCCCTAAGGGAGTGACACATGCCTCAGAGTCAATTTCATGGATCGATTAGTTTCCATTTCCGGCGGGGAATGCAGGTAGAGGTGACACAATCGATTTAAAACGAACTGAACGGAAATCATTCGTATCAAGCAGAGGAAAACATACATATTTTGTTAGAGTGTATTTTTCTTTTATAAATTTTTCCTTTAACAACCTAACAAACATGAATTAAATCGAAAATTATTGCTTAAAGTTTAAATTTTGTAAAAAATTGGAAAAAACATATGTACGGAAGTTGCACGAAGACTTCAACAAATCAATGTCATGGCCATCAAGATCTAAGAGCGCGCCAAAAACAACCAAAACCCCACCTAGAGACACATGAATGAAACGCATCTTCTTACTGGCGTAGTTGTATTGCCAGGTCTGCCCTACTTGAGCGCCGACATTGTTTGCCGACTGATAAGGTTTTAATCATATGCGCACGAAACAGCAGCAATTCGTGGAAGTAGAAACCCTCACTTCAATTCCAACCTCCAACGTTCATGCTTTCCTTTGGCCGCCCGGAACAGATTAAAAAAGATCGACTTCACCACAGAACACATACAGTCGCACCAGCGGACAGATACGCATACGTGAATAGAGTTGGAAAACAATGTTAAAAGTTCGTAACGAAAAAAAAAGAAGAAAAAAACGCACACAACGCTATCCAGCCAGCGTTGGTGGATGGGTAGATGTTCTCGCCAGAGCACGGGAGTGAGTGATAACAACAGGGTAAGCAACAACGGAGCATGAAACTATGCGACAAAACTTCAAAACTCGTTACAACCAACAAGTTGTCCATGAGCCGTACCGTACACGGTTACGGGACTGTGGACCAGCGGTGGAAAAACTTAAAAATCTCATCTTCCAACCCACCAATGTTTTCCCGTCCGGCCCAACCAACACAAAGATAGAGAAAAAGGAGTGGTTTTGAATATTTCTTCCCAGCCGCAAAACATTCCCTACGATCTTTTTTTTGCTTCTTTCTCCGCTAAAAGCGAACGATAAGGATTGGTTTTGCACTTGGTACGCTTTCTTTCACGTGGTAAGACTTCCTGTTGATGGTTTAGTTTCACGCTGCTTAAGAAGCAACACCCGAGTGTAACGACCGGCCGAGAACTGTTCAGAGCAGCGGCAGAAGTACAACGGTTCGGCGATACATCGGGCCATGGGGTTGTGTCTGTGTCTTATCAAACTCCATTCCACGGGGTACGGATCACGGAAGGCGTCGGAGTTTTTCCAGCAGGGTGTCCGAGAGGAGCCGGTGGGCAAAACTTTCCAACCAGTAAGGACAAATTGGTGCGAAGCTTGGCCAGTTTTTTGCCCCATTGTTTATTCCGTGCGTATTCTGTCGCCTACATACCGAGCACATTGAAAACCTATCTGCTGTGCGCCAGGTGGAGAGAGTGGAGAGCCGGTGCCGACAACCACAATGCAAATTGTGGACAGCAACATGGCAATGTGGGAGGTCGGATGGAGGCACGACAAAAACCCACAAGAACAATTTTCCTCGACATCCGCTGCAAGGACGGGTAGAGGCGGCGCTCAAACTCGTTCGGATAGGTAAGAAAAGTTTGAAATATGACTTCGAGGAAATATGACGACTGTGCTGTCTAACAAGTTTCGAGCGAAGAATTTGCATACGGTGCCGGAGAAAATGGTAGAATTTTTTTTTTTGTACTCGATCTCACTCTCCGACTCTGTCTTATCCTTATCTTGTGGTTTTTGCTTCTGCTTAGATATGGGGTTTGTCTATTGATTTTTTGCTTCCTGGTATTATGTTTTTTGCTCGCTATAAGAAGGCATAAGGGGACAATATTATATACAGGTTTAAATTATTGTAACACAAACAAATTCTGCTCGAAGTCTTGTAAAAGATTGTGCTTAAGTAAGTTTTAAAGTTGTTTAGCATTGAAGATTACCTTTTTCAGCGAAAGTTTATTAAGACTGAAGTTACATACCTGCAAAGAAAAGGGAAAATGTTTGCTTTAATAGAGCTGATATTAATATGAAATGTTTAATTGTATAGTTTGAATTCAGGATCTATCGTCGTCTTACTGAGTGTAGTTTCGGGTATTTATGAGGCAACGCTGTCAACGTCTTTAAATTAAAGTCCAGGGAAAGATAATGAAGAGGTAGCTTAACGACGAGAACGAAACCAAGAGGAAACGATGCTCAAATTGATGTTGAGAGTTGTTGAATGCCCCTTGCACTCTCTAAGGAGAGGATCATTCTGGCTGTAACGCGTAAGCCGAGTATTAATATGTGGTTAAGATCTTACCCATAGGTGATGGGAAGTAACGTAGAGATAAATACAGGAAAGAAGGAAGCATCGACGTTGTTGGCAAAAAGTCTAGCGATAAAGCAAGATTGCAAATGTGAATGACGGGTTTGCATATATTCAAGTTCTAAGAAAATACAGCGATAAGGACAGGAGGACTCTGTAAGGAACCGCCGAGTGACAAGTCGCGTGAACTTGCGTTGTACACGCTCTAGCCTAACAATCACCGTCACACCAACAGATAACTTAACTACATTAGTGAATACGAGTATCAATCGGACCCAGCTACAGTAATTTACTATCAAACATAACAAAGGGCGGCCACTAGACAACAAATCGTTGGTGGTTAGTTTTGCCGAGAATAAAATCTAGATGTTCGTTCAGCGTGTGTCTCGTGTCTCAAGCTAAACGTTGAGATCTTAAGTGTTCATCGTATAATGTCTAAAGGATCTTGTTGAAGGACTGATTACTTTTTCATACACTACGATAAGACGTTTCCGAAAATCTCGCTTAGCAGCTTTTAGAATTGGGTGTACCTGTACCTCATAACATCTTTGCGCCTTTCTCTTAACGTAAATAAAATATTCTACGATCTCTTTCATACAATTGATAAATCGATTGCAGAAGAAAAACATTTTCGTCATCAATTACTTGAATTTATGGAGCAATTACTTATTTATTTGGAGGGAAAAATCAAATGAGACAGCATCGTTCCAAGCATCACTTGGATTCGATTTAATCATGGCACGTGTCTGACATGTGCGCGTCTCTCGAGAACGCACCGGGATGTCGGCTACGCAAAGGCTCTACCTCTACCTCTCTCGGGATCCAATTAGCGTGAATTAGATAAGCCCGAAAAAGGGGGTGTGTTAAAAAAGAAAACAATTTTCGTTTTTCCTTAGCCAGATTTTGACAGAAGCAGTGAGAACGGAAAGGGAAAAAGGCATAATAATGTTTGAAGGGAATGATGATGATTATGATGGAGAAAGTTCTTTAGTCAATCGAATAGAACGAATGAAATTCGAGACAAGAAGATTTAAAAGAGATGAATGAAGTTATTAATCATTAAATTTCATATGACCTTATTCACAAGAATCAACATCGTTTCGGTTATTGACCATTGCTAACAGTCTTGGTGGAATGATCCTCTAGATGAATCGAATTACTTCCGGTCACTACAAAATACTTAATCCAGCAATTCAACATTTACTTTACATCCAAAACTTCGTTATCATCAGCCGAGTTTATCATTTTGTTTTTTGAGATTCACCTTCCCTTCAGACACACATTGTTTGCCAAGCGCACACAGGACGATATTCTGCCAGCATCATTTTGCAGATCACGCAAGATAAAGTGATCGTTCCGGTGGTAAAATCGCACGCTTATCTCGTGTCGCTAAATTCGGCACAGGAGCTCACCGAATTGTGGTATAAAAATGGCTGTCACCGTGTGTCCGATGGTTCAGTTCAGTTCCGTACCCGTGTCGGAAAGTGAACGATTTGTGAGCAAGTTCTTGCAAGAGTTAATCCTGCAAGCTAGTGCCATAGCAAGTGTTTGAGCAGTGATTTGGGTGTTTTACAAATTCTGGAAAAGCGTTCATTACATCCACCGTGTCTGCAATGAAGGCTGCCGTGGTAGCTGGATTACTGCTGATCAGCATTGCTAGTATCAACGCAGCTACCGGTATGCAAAAATATATGGGAATGATACTACTGTAGACTAAGTGATCGATCGGTTTTAGTTGGTAGAACACGGAAGGAAACATTCGATTATTATTGCTGTCAATTCTGTCCAAAAGTGCTCCTATCACAGCTGGAAGTGTTCTCGCGAAAATCGTTTAGTAAAGATCCGCGCGTACCAAGAGAGCACAGATTACTATTTTCGTTCTGTGTGTTTGTGTTTTATTGATGTTCTTGTATGTTGATCTTTCAATGGCGACTAATAAGGAAAGTTTACGTAATCCTTACCACTTATCTTGTTTTCCGGCCTGCTTGATATCTGCACTATTAATAATCTGTTCCCGCTTATTTTGTTGCTTCTGTCTCACCTGTAGATCGTGTTGTGTGTTACTTTGGAAGCTGGGCAACGTACCGAATTGGCAATGGAAAGTACGACGTGGAAAACATCAACCCTAACCTATGCACACACATCATCTACACGTTCGTTGGGCTCGACACGAAGGGAAATGTGAAGATTCTGGACAGCTGGCTCGACATCAGTCTCGGTGGATACTCACGCTTCGTGCAGCTCAAGCAGCGTAACCCGAACGTTAAGCTGATGGTAGCGATTGGCGGATGGAACGAGGGTTCCTCGTCGTACTCCACGATGGCCAACTCAGATCTGCTGCGTGCCGTATTCGTCGAGTCGGCCGTATCGTTCGTGAAGCGGTACGGGTTCGATGGGTTCGATGTGGATTGGGAGTATCCGACGCTGCGTGGTGGTTTGCCGGAAGATCGCGTTGGCTTTATAAAGCTGCTGCGTGATCTTCGCGCAAGGTTCGATCAGGAAGGGTTGCTTCTGTCGATTGCGACTGCTGCGACGGGGGATTATCTGCGGTCGGCGTACGATGTGCCTGAGATCAATAAGTACGTACATTTCGTCAACCTGATGGCGTACGATCTGCATGCGTACTGGGATGCTCAGACGGGTGCGAACGCACCAATGTATCCGAACTCATGGGAGACTGGTTTCACCACCAGTATGCTCAATGTGGTGAGTAACACTGAGCACAGGGATCTACTTGGATCGCTTCTCAGTAACTGCAAGTTTTTCTTTGCTACAGGACGCTTGTGTGAAGGCTTGGCTTGGTGCTGGACTCGCCCCATCGAAGCTAAACCTTGGAGTTCCCGTATTTGGACACACCTTCAAGCTATCGTCAACGACTGACACCCGTGTTGGAGCACCAACAGCAGGTCCAGGAGATGCAGGACCTTACACCCTGGAGCCGGGAAAACTCTCCTATCTGGAAGTTTGTGAAAAGTTAAACTCAGGAGGTTACACGCAAGCTTTCAGCAATGAACAGCAGGTCCCGTATGCTTTCCGAGGCAACCAGTGGATATCGTACGACAACACGTACTCTATCGCGCTGAAGGTACAGTACGCCAAAAAGCAGAATCTCGGTGGCGTTATGGTCTGGTCGATCGAGTCCGACGATGCCAGGGGAATCTGTGGCGAGGGACAGCACCCGATCACGTCGGCCGTGTACAGAGAAGTGTTCGGTTCGGGAGGTGCAACGCCGGGAACTACACAAAAACCAGCCGTAACCACCACCACAACACCGGCCACAACAACAACGACACGTCCTATTACGACTACAACCACGACTACAAACAGATACACCACTACCACGACCACTACTGCTCGTCCCGCCCAAAAGCTGGTCTGCCCAGCGAGTGGATATCTGCGAGATCCCACCAATTGCGCTCAGTTCTACCAGTGCTACCCTGGACTGTAAGTCAAAATGCGAACGACAAAAGCAAAGTTACAGACCCTTATCTCATAATTCCTTTTTATTCCGCAGGCCCGTACAAAGCAACTGGCTACTGAAGTGTCCGACTAATCTTTACTTTGACCCGAAAACCAACAACTGCACGTATCTCAGCGACACCGATTGTACCGCTTAAGTTGCATAATTGTGCGTTTAGTGCTAAGCCATCTCTCGAAAACCTTTTTTATTAAATACATTTTAATCCTTCCACAAATCGGTTTTGAGTTTCTTTTAGTTATAGTTAAGTTATATTTTCATAATCTCAAGTCAAAACAGGAACTGATCTACTAATCACATTGTAACATTGGCATCATTTCAGACAAAGTGTTTTGTTTCTTCGACAACCAGGCCACGTACCGTGTCGCGGACGGTAAAGTGACAATCGAGGATATCAATTCCAATCTCTGCACGCACATCGTGTACAGCTCGATCACACTCACAGCCGCCGGTAAGATACAGATGCTGGACAGCTTCACCGATGTTACGAATGGAGGCTTCACACGATTCAAATCCATCTGTCAGCGGAATCCGAGCGTTAAGTGTATGATCGGACTGAGCACGATCCTTTCTGGGTCGAAAATATTGTCCGGTGTGATGAAGTCGGCCGAACTGCGCAGCACTGCAGTGTCCTCGATCATGAACCTACTGATCCAGCAGTACCAATTCGATGGGCTAGACTTTTACTGGCAGTACCCAGTGCTGAAGGGTGGCAACCCGGAGGATCGTTACAACTTTGTGTCCTTTATCGCGGAACTGTCAGCGAACATGCGCATGTACGGGCTAGTGTTGTCGATCACTGTAGCGCCCACGAACGATTTCTTTATGTCCAGCTATGATGTGCCGAGCTTGAGCAAGTCCGTCGACTTTTTCAACATTATGGCGTTCGATTTGCACAACTTCTGGGACGGTAAGACGGGCCACCAGTCAGCACTGTATTCCAGTGGCAAGGAGACATCACTCTACGAAACTCAACTGAACGTGGACTCGATCGTGACCGGTTGGATAGCGGCGGGAGCGCCCGCTTCCAAGTTGATCCTGGGAGTTACCGCTTCGGCGAACGTCATGAAGCTATACTACACGAACGAAACGGGCGTTGGGGCAAGAACTGCTGGCCGAGCAGACGAAGGACAGTACACAACGACGGAAGGTTTGATGTCCTACCCGGAGCTGTGCGTGGAACGAGCGAAAGCTGGCTGGGAGACAGTATTGGACGGGATTCAGCAGGCGTACTATGCCCACAACAAGCGTGTCTGGGCCACCTTCGAACAGGACCGAACGATCAAGCTGAAGGGTACGTACGCAATAACGCGTGGCATAGCGGGATTGGCGCTGTTCGCGATGGAGAATGACGATGTGAAGAACAAGTGTGGATTGGGAAGTTACCCATTGCTGACGGCTGTCAACACGGGCTTGAACAGACGGATCCCGGGAGAATCTAGCACCACCACCACCACCACAACTAAGGCTACCACTACGACAACTACAAAGCCTATCACAACTACTACCAAGCTAACCACTACAACCACAAAACCTATCACGACCACAACTAAGCCAACAACGACCACAACTACAACGGCTAAGCCCTCCATCCTGCCAACCGTGTGTCCCAGAAATGGATACGTCCGTGATCCAAACAACTGCAGCGTCTACTACCGATGCATTCCGAATGGGTAAGCAATACCAAACCCCCCGTGAAGGCACAGCACACTAATCCTGATCTGTTTACTCTTTGCAGAGCATTTTTCACTTCCTGGAAGTATAGCTGTACGAACGGGCTTTACTTCAATCTGGTATCAAGCACCTGCGATTACCCGAACCGTGTGGACTGCTGAAAAAAAGATGGTACGACTGATGAAGGTTACCTTAACATTTACCTAGTAAAATCAATCTGTTGGTGATGGTGCTGTTCCTTAAAACAATATACTATAAATATAGAAATCGATATGAAAACACTACCTAGCTTTAAAACCATGAGAAGCTTCAAGCAAGTGATGGCTGTTTGATTGACTTCAACGAAGCGTAAACCAAAAAGAAAAACTCTAGCTTAGGATACAGCAATGCACTCGCTGTACCAATAGAACAAAAGTCATTTGTGTGTAAATGAGTTTGAGTTGCAAACCAAAACTCCTGGTAATGGGAGAACAAAAACGGCGAAGACTGGAGGGGCGTCGAGATAACTTTTACAAAATTTTAAATCAGATCATCGGTGGCACTAAGAGGATTGTAGGTTAGCAAAAATTATAGCAACATTAGTAAGAATTTTATGTTAAAATATATCAGAGTTTCAAAATTTGGTGAATGGTGAACCTGGTCGATTTTCTGTCTTCAATTGTTGCTCGAATAAGATTAGACTGAGTCATCATACAGTAGTGTTGGGCCAGGATTTTTATTTCTTCTATCACCTTAAGTCATCTGCCAAGCTACCGAACCACAAGTCAGGAACCCAGCAAGATAAAGCCACATCTCATGTACCTGGTGCTTCCTGAGCCGCGCATTCCTCTCTGTGTGCGTTTAATCAAAAAACTTTTCTGATAACAATAAATTTGTATTAACTTTCTCTCTGGTTTATGAAAACGGAACCAACCTACAGTCACAGGCTAGGCTAGGTGGTGAGATGAATCGGTGGGCAAGACTAGCGCTTTTTATCACGCCAAATAAACTATTTCCATTCGTTTTGCTTCTCATAGCCGGACCAATGGTTGGTAGAACTTCAATGTTTATAGGGGTTTTTCTTGCGAGGACCATAAGCTGTTCCAAGCGCAAGAAGTTGCTAACAGTTGCAGTTTTTCTCGCTCTCTCCCCATCTCGCAATACCCTCGGACCTCGGCGATATCAGACAGACCGTTGTTTGATTTTCTTATTGAAACATTATCATTGCTTTCCGATATTGCTTTGCGCATCGGTGCAATGGAAGCGAACGCCCCATCATCAGCATATGCCAGGGTAAAAGTTTTTTTTATCACGATGGCGTAATTATATTTACCCGAGCCTCGTAATGCACCGTGCCGTACCGGCACCGTAAGTAAACATCAATTTCCATTCCATTGGCCGGATGTTCCGCGGAACCGGTGTACGATAGCTGGTGGATTCGGAAATATTGTAATTTATCTGTAAGACATCATATCATCATCGGGGGTAGTTGTCTTGTGTTTTTTCTTTCTGCTTTCTTCCCAAATCACCCTCGACTGCGACTCATCGTGCGGACCAAGTGCCGTTTGTTTAAACGATGGAATGTCATGTCGGCGGAGACAGGTTGACCGAAAAACCATCAACGTAAAACCGATTCCACGGACAGCAGCGTTCAAGATGGAAATATGACGTCTTTACATTTTTGCACATCGCTTCAGCAGTTCGCATACAACAAAAAAAAAGTTCCAACCAAACTGTTTTTCCATACCCGCAGGGAGTAACTCGAACCATTAGCATGGGTTCCCCGCGCGACAGATGGGGCAGCAAGTCAACACAACAGGACTTCAAACGATATTTATTTAAATTTATTCCAGCCTTCGATTATCAATATCAACATGATCTCCGCTGGGTTCACAACACAGCCTCGTTATCTTTACGCTTGCTTTTCTGGGGAAACGCAAAACCGTCTTTGAAGTTTTGTCTTATGTGTATGTGTGTGTGTCCTGTGCTTCGTTTCGGTACAGTGTGTTTTTTTTTTGCATTGCTAGCTCAAGAAAAACACACAAACGATCCGAAGGACATTGATGTGAGTGGCGCTGTTTATGCGTTTTTCAATCGTCATTGGAAAGCATTTGTTCTTGGTCGTGCGTTTCGGGGTGACACGTGTACGTGAGCCAGCGGTTAGCAGTTAAGCGATTCGACACCGTTATTACCCGGTAAGGAAATTGAATAAGCAGAGGCGATTGGTTCGATTGGGAATTTGCTTCGGTGGTGGAAGTATTTAAAAATAAAAATAATTTTGGATTGCCTCGCTAGCCATTACGGGTACCAATTTGTCGCTCAAGATGGAACGAATGTGTTTGGGGACAACCATTTCCTGCATCTGGTTAAAACATTTAGCGTAGAAGTACGGCTTCTACTTTATGAATTAAATTATTGATTGTAAAAAATAAAATGTTCAAGACAAACTGCTATAAAAAACAACTCCAGAGAGATGTTCAAAAACTGCTATAAAGCTTAATAAAAGATCCTTTATTATCTGGTTTGAAGATTAAGGACAACAAGATCTCGATAAATAAAGATGCTATAATAGTGCTATAATGTGTTTATATTGATGTAGAAACAATTGTATAAAATAAAAATCAATTTCTCAGATATCTCGACACTTCTTCTCAAATTTTCATCCTATTTACTAACTTGCTTGCTTTAAAAACTCTTTACAAGCTGGCAATCCACACATAGTACGCTGCCTTCCGTACCGATACCGTACGCGTGTCGTTAGTTTATCGTTCTGCCCATGACACGGCAGGAAATTACAAGTCAAAGGATCAATGTGAACGTCCCTTGCGTGTGCCCATTCTTCTACACCCATAGTTCGACGTCTTCCAAGATGGTTTTCGAGCTAGATTGTATGCTTCCAACAGTTTCACAACACATTTTTCCCGTACGTACGTCCGGAATGTCTGCATCTTCAACTCCCAACATTGCCGAGCTCTTGGCGATGATTTTGCAAGCTGATGCAACGACTATCGCCATTCACCGGATAGGGTTACGAGTGATGTTGCAATGTGGTACGCCGAGAGTCGTACAGCATCCGCCGGGGTGTGAGAAAACATACTTTAATCGAAGGTAATGATACACGAAGCTCGGAAACGCAGGGCCAGCTCACCGTTGCCCTCATCAGCAGCAAACCCTTAGAATTTTCGTACCACGAGGACGCACGCATCCGACGGCCGGGACAGTGCAGGCGAGTGAGACCAGCGTATATAGGAGGAAGCGCAATCAGTTCTGTTTAATTTTCAGATTATTTATTTTACTGATTGATGTTCGTTTCACATCTTTGCCGGCGTAGAGCAACGTGCGTACCGGGGAGGACAAGGGCGAACGGAAAAAGTTCTTGTCGAGTGTCAAGAAACGGAACATCTTTCTGTTTGCCTGTCTTAGGGGATGTCTGATCATTTGTCGCATCTGGAAGGTAGATAGGAGAGGCAAACCAGCAGGAAACTAGCGCGTTACCGTGCCGGGTGGTTTTGTGGGTCGTGTTTAACTAACCATCGTACAAATCGTGTCCCGCAGATTGTTTGTTACTTGTTTTGAATATCTATGCCCACGGAACAGTGATCCGCACACTAGCGACATCTGTTGCCGGCATGTGCGCCTGTGTTATCAATCAAATTAACTATCTTGGAGACTAGCGGGGAAAAAAAAAGCTGTGGAGGTTTGATCCGTTAGGTCAATATTTGTCTGCTCTCATACTGAGAATACAGAGATACTGAGAAGGATACTGGCTAGGATGTTGCTTTGCCGGAGAAAATGGTTTAACTAACTGTTCTTGTGTACAAGATCTCGTGGATATAGTTCCAATAAAACAAAAATATTCAAATGGTTAAATCGGAAGCTCTTCAAGTTAAAGTACGTTCGCTAATGTACCGAAAACTGACTTTCTTGAAGACCCGGTGGACGTTTGCTCATTAGAATCCTCCAACCACTGCAGATGAGCTGTTCCCGTGCACGTTAGTACGAATTTCGTTGCAGCATTCGTGAGAATGCTATAAATTAATTAGATCAAACACCAACCCGTTAATGAAGTGCTCTGACCTTACGCCGGCGGTGATTACCGTCGATGCCCGTGGTTCGGAGGTGACGAAAGTTCCTCGAGGGATTTGCTCGTACCGTACAGGAATGTTGCTCGCCTCGTCCCACCCTAGGTCCTCTCGACCGTTAACCAACCGAACAGTGTAGCGTGGTGAAAATGATCTCCGGGGAAAATATCTCCCAAGAACACGCACACCAACTTCACATGGAGGGGGGAGAAACTTCCCGAAAACGCCAGACAAACTTCTGGAACGAGATGCTCGTACGCGAGCTGTAGCGCGTACCCGCTGAGACTCGTCTAATAAAAGTCACACTAATTAACGAGCAGTTCATCATATCATTGTCATCATCAGTAACAGCGATATCAGTGTTATCAGTCATCGCTGCTGTCACTATCGCACCCGATTACTGCGGTAAAATGATTAGCGAGCCTCGCGGGTGATATCTCGCGTGATTACTGTTACTACGCTTATCATCGTGAGTGTTGAAAGTGTACTGTCCTGCACAGCGATCTGAAGTGAAGCTCAAGGAACACTATTCGTCTGTAATGGACAACATCACAGAAGAGAGAATTCTACAAAAATAAAATACAAGATATTGAAGCAGAAACTCTTTATCCTATCTTTCAAGAAAAAGAATCTTAGCCCTATCTTAGTACTTCGGCGAACCAGGTTCAAGTGGTTCAAATGCTGAGAAAACAAACCATAGCAATAAGCCCTGCAACGAACACGGGCTATTCACGGAAGGATCACCGACACAAAGGCAGCAGCGTAATTATTTTAATCTAATTAACTTACTACAAGTAATCCTTACGAAATGTAAATAGTACTGCAGAAGCCGCGATAAGAGCTAATCGGGAAAGGGCGGGACTGGCGAACCGGACTAGCTAGCAGGGCTAGCGAAGCGCAGAGAGCAAATAGCATCGGATGGGTTGGGTTTCGTTTCTTTTCTCTTCGCTTTGCTCCGGTCTGTTAATCCTTTTCAAAACGTTTCGTTGGTGTGGTCTAGCAAATGAGGTTTTAAGTTTTACATCGGGAGGGTTTCTGTAGATTTAATTTATATGAAGATTAGGGGCAAATGTTTTCATTATTAATTGCGTATTTTTGTATAAATTTAATTTTCATTAGACATGTTTTTGGAAAATTTATAAAAGATTCTTTGATATTACCACAAATATAACGAGGAGTTAGATCCCCGAGAAAGGTCTCAAAGCAGCTAAGCTGCAACGACAACCACCACCAAAGGACACTGCACTTATACACACAGCTGAATGCGAAGCTGGCTGAAGCGTTATAAGAAGATTACGAGGGTTTTAATTATGTCATCGTGGTTAGCAGGAATAAGATTGGATTCGCACTGGAATTGAAACGAGTGCAAAAATAAAAAAAGGCTCCAACTGTGAACCGGAAACACACCCTCGATCTCTCTCTGCTTCTCGCTGGCTCCCGAACTACATCCCCAATCCGACCATCTATTAGATCCCTGTACGAGCGCTTAAAGTCCTGTGGTGAAGTGTAATCAACCAGCGATAGAAGTTACTACCAATTAAAGGAACATTATAAACATTTTTCTATCCGAACTCCCCGTCCTCCCTCCAACTGAGCTACCTTCCACCAGGATTCCTCGCTGGGATGAGTTTGGCAAAAAAGACTTAACACACTCGTTAGACCTTGTTGCATCCGAGTTGCAAAAGTTTTGGCCACCTTGGTAACCACCTTCTTGGCAAAGGGTCTTCAAATGATTTGACCCGTTAAATTTTTGGCTTCAGCTAAAACCGCCGGGAACCGCGCGCCTTGATCGTCCGAGTGGTGCCTTTTGGGGCGAGACACGCCGTCCCAAACCCTGGCAAACGAACGAACGGCGGAGAGTAACTTTTTCGCTGACGCTCGTTTAGCACGAAAGTGAGGAAAATGTTTCTGTGCTTTTCAAATTGCAGCTTCCGCATCGGGCCGAACGGGGAAAACTTGGAAAATGCTACTACAACCGAGACGAGACTGAGGATAACGGAGACGAGCGGCATCGCTTGCGGCATGCATCAACATCGTCAGCAACGTTGTTTTCCGTCGACTGGCGGCGAACACCGTTGCGTCTCGGGAAGTCGTATAATAAAGTATTTTTAATCATAACTCCTTCTTCCACAGGATGTGCCCAGCTTCCGGGTGTGTTTCGATCGTGTTTCTGACATTCTGCCTGGGAGTACCTTCCCATCGTCCCGCTTTCATTCAATTCCAGCCCCAACCTATCGGCAGCTCATCTTATCTAATGCCTGCCTTTTGCAACAATTCTTCGCACGGCGCACGGAGAAACTGCACAGGACAAACTTTCTTCGACGCAACCCGGCACCGGTCGGGTAGTAAATCGGGGAGAAAATTTTACCCTTCCTCCCCCCCCTCCACTTTCCGCACGGTGAAAACTCCCGACTCATCGTAAAGTTGCAGCGCCCGTGCACAGTCGGGCATACCTCACAGCGACGATGACGAGCGATGGCGGTGTAAATGATGTTGGTGTTCCGTGGGTAAGAGTAAGGCGAAGCTGAGAACCACCACGGTGGGATGCAAACCGTACGGTGGAGCATAAATTCGCAGCAAAAAGGGAAACAAAATAAAACTACAATTAACTTTTATATTTATTGCCCAATTGAGAGTTTCATTAAAAATGTGCTCTCATGCTCAATTCGGCTGACTGGTTTTCGGTTGTGGCTGGTTTTTTGAAAAGTTTACGATCGTCCTCCCGGTTCGATGGTTGCCTGGGATGGGGTTGGACCGGGAGGGAGAATTTTGCAGCACGCGCAGAGGTGTGTGATGAAAGTACATCCGGACCGCAAAAACATGTGTAGCCGTGCGTAAGGCGGCAATCAGACTGGAGGTTGTCTAATTAATAGCGTGAAGCCTTGTAAGTTAAACGCTTGCGTAGCGTATCGTTACCTGTAAGGGGGCGTTATCTGTCTTGTCGGCGATGGATTGAATAGCAATAATAATTTCCTCAACATTTCTCTGGTGGAAATGATTTTTTTGAGAGTTTTACAAATGGAATTCTTAAGAGAAGAAATGATTTGTATTTAACGGAGTAAAGAAACTTAAATCAAAATGCTTAGGACTTTCCTTCTAATGTGAGATCTTCAAAAAAGTTCAGAATGTTAGTAATAATAAGTAATTAGTAAGTAAAAAAAATTGTAAAAGTTGAAGAGAAAGGAAAATACTGATGAGTAAACCAATATCCGACCAATCAAGAAATTAAGTAGAAAAACTAACAAAAAAAACTTTCAATATAATATTTCATTTGGAATCCCGGCCAATCTAACCAGGTTTGTACGTATGTCATTGACCAACATCACATGCCAGGTGAAGATGGATGGAAAACTCTCAGGGCCCTTTGCTACCACCAAGAGCCTACGCCTAGAAGACGGGCTTGCTTGTCTCCTACTCAATCTGGCGCTAGAGAGGACTATCTGAGACTTGGAGGTGGAAATTTCGAGGACCATCGACAAGTCACTCCAGATCTTGGCATACACTGATGACATGGACATCATAGGTTTGAGGCTCTCCTATGTAGCAGAAGCTTACATAAGGAACAAACACCTTCGAAATCGTCTAAAACATCATCTATCTGGGATCAAAAGTCCTTGCCTGTCATACTACAACCTGAGGAAACTTCTCCTCTCAAAATACCTGTCCCAACGAACGAAGCTGGGAGAGTGCACCCACGGTTCCGGAGCCGGCTCCGAACTAACGGCTCCGGAGCAGGCTCCTTACGACCTAACGGTGAACTAACGGCTCCGGAGCCGGCTCCGAACTAACGGCTCCGGCAGTGGCGGATCAAACGGTGGGCGGAGTAGGCGGCCGCCTAGGGCCTCGCCGTTTGGGGGCCACGAAATACCAAAGCCACACCCCCCCCCCCC
>KZ061751.1:175001-240198 GCA_002091835.1 Anopheles maculatus
CCCCCCCCCCCCCCCCCCGCTCACGTTATTTGGAAGAAGCAGTTGGTAAGGAGCTTGATCCGCCACTGGGCTCCGGAGCCGGTTCCGAAAATTATTGGAAACAGTCGGAGCCGGCTCCGGCTTCGGAGCAGTTTTTCTCATCACTATTACATACCTCTCTGAGACATGGACATTGTCCAAAACTGACGAAAGCCTCTTAGCCACTTTCGAGAGAAAGATGCTCTGAATAATTTTTGATAATGACGAGCTTTATGAGCTATACAATGATCTAACCATCGTGCAGCGAGTTAAGCTCGTTAGGCTGCGGTGGGCTGGTCATGTCATGAAAATGGCACCGGACGAAATAGCCCGTAAAGTCCTTTAAGGCCGTCCACATGGACAGAGGTGGCGTGGTAGGCCCAAACTGAGATGGAGTGATGGCGTTTATTACGTGGATAGAAACTAGAAAACATTATATACATATTTTTACTTAAGAAATCATGAATCATAGTGAATATTGAAGGCTCCTTAAAGTAAGCTATACAGTTCTCCAATAAAAATAATCAATAAATCACATAAAACGTGTAACAAGTCAAGATAATAATAGGATAATGGTGAAGTTTGTCAATCAGCAGAGGAGCATTCAATCTTCTGCAATGAAGAACAAAGAACCAAAACAAAATAAGCCCCAATTTTTTCCCTTTCCTGAATAGTCCTACCAACAAAGTAACCCTTTGTAACAGACTAAACAAAAACTGTCCCTTAAGTTCAATGCTGTCACCGTACTTCATTTTACAAATATCTTCATCAAACTCACAATTACAACTCACGCAGTTACGCACATGCCTCAAAAGCAAACAACAACAAAAAAGCAGAAAACAACTCTCCTTAATTGCAATTTCAACGACCAATTTGCATACTTCATCTGGCCGGCACTCATCACCACCAGTGCAAGAACCACCGCTGTCAATCGTTCTCAAACAATTTCGCCCGAAGCTCTTTGCTTCCTTCTTACTTTCTTTTATTCTTCTGCTTGTTACACTTCATCTTCGTTTTTAAAACGACAAATACACTCACTCACCTTCCACCGCCAAGGCACTCCCGCGCTAAGACTGTTTATTCAATTTTGCTGCTTAATTACTTTTACTTTCGCTATTTTCGAGGCCCTCGTCCGGCTGGCCTTTGATCGGCTTTGTGCGGATCCCGCAGATAGTCGGCCTCGTTGTCGAATGGGAATGAATTTTTGGGGCCAGTTGTGTTTACTGTCCTGTCCGTGTGCCCGCAAGGGACAGCTACTGACGAACAACAGCAGCAAAAAAAAAGAAGAAAGTTTTGTCGTCCAATTTTGTCGCTCTTTGTCGTTGTTTCTTTGCGTTTGTTCGAGTCGCTTACCGGAGCCGACCGAGGAGAAATTCATATTTTCATCAAATTTAACCAAAATTAAACCTTATCTCTAATCCCAGCTCTGTTGTGAGGTTGCCCCATAAAGGACGGCTCGGTTTGCCTTTTTTGCCGAGGCCCGCATTGTATTTAACATATCTTGGTAACTGTTCGGTTTCGTCCGAAAAGTCCAAAGTGGAGCCGCTACCGCTCAACCCCAATTGCCCCGTGGGAAATCTGGACCCATCGGAGTTCGGCGGAAACTTCAGGGGACCACTTAGAGCGACAGTGCTTAAGTTTTGTTATTGTTATTTACAGAGATTTTCTTTCGCCGAGTCGTTCGCTGTCTGTTTTCGCAGTGGTGTGAGTGCAACATTGAATGTTGGTGACAATTTTTCATCATCATCATCATTATCACCGTTATCAACGTCGTCTTCGCCCTGATGCTTGATGATGGTCGCACAAACACGGGGACCAAACTTAGTTCTTTCGACGTTTCGTACTCGCAATGCCTGTGGTAGCAATGAGAAATGAGAGAACCAACTTTAGAGGCTTGAGAAAAACTTGTTCTATTTAGAACAATTCTTTGATTGTAGAATATAACTCAGCTTCAATTTGTATCGTTTTAACCCATAATAATTAGGAAAATATTTCCTTTCGCGTTTGATTTTTATTTAATTAAATTTTAATGACAGCGTAGACTCAAGCAAATAGTTTTCCAATTGCTCATAATACTTAAAAAAGTCTCAAACAGGTCAAGGGAAACTGTATAAATGTAAACTAACAAATACAAAGATAAAACTGTCCCGCTTGTCAGCTTTAAAAATGTGTGTCATGTGCGCATCTGTCACATCCGTGCTTTTTTTTCTCGCCTGATAACAGAAGTTTTCCACGAGCTTGTTCGTTCAAATCCTCAGATTACAACAAGATGACATATTAAGTGTGTATCGTTTTACGTAACGCGCGACTCCATACCGCGTGTGTGTGTGTATGTGTGCGTAGAAGATGGCATGTTGGCGCTGACTGTGTAACTTGTAAACATTATTGCTGCTCCACACGACCTCGGAATCGAATGTACCGGGAAGCACATAAACAAAATTTTACGTCCGCTCTCAGGGTCTCTCTCTCGCTCTCTCTTTATTCCTTCACCCACAATGTTGGACACGACCACCCACCAGTGCGGGTGAGCTGGTACTAAAACCAGAAACAACATGCAGTAAAAATCAAAAAAGTGGTCAAGAAGAATGCAACATCCACCGGCGCAGGAAGGAAAAGCAAACCATCGAAAGGGCATTTTTCATGTGACATAAAACCACTTTCTAAGGCGTTTTGCTTCCTGCTTGTGCTTCCACCCCGCACAACAACCCCACAACGGCGAAGGGATGAAGTCAGTACATAAATTCGATATTGATTAACTCGTAAATTTATTTTTCGCCCGTAAAATTATGTTTACATTTAATATTTACGCAAGAATGGCATCTACACGTGGCAGGGCTGGTTCGTTGTTGTGAAAAACGCGAGGATGAACGAACGGCAAAGGATGATCGATCCTGTAGCACGTGTTGGGGGAGTGTTTGAGAAGGAAAAAAAAAAACACGCATCAAACAACACGGGTTTGTGCCGGTGTTGCTGGAAGCTGTTGGGGTGAAAAATCGATTAATGTACTTGAAGCAAATTGACTCATGAACCGAAGACTGGTAAATCACCTTGCATACCGGGCGAACGGAAGCAGCATAATCCCACTGCATAAGTGCGCGTTAGCTGCTACATGAATGACTGAACGGAAAGCTGCACTTTACTGGAGAGCAATAATATAATCAACGTAGACATAGGGAAGGAGAAAAATGGTTTACGTTGTCTTTGAATGGGTATATTGCGTTGATTAATGAAGAAATATTTTTATATGACTGTAGACACCAGGATGGCCCGGTGGTATAGACGATAGTGGCACCGGTCTCCACACGGCAGAACCGGGGTTCGAATCCCGTCGGACTGCCTCCCCATACGCAAGACTGACTATCCAGCTACGGGTAAAACCAAGTCACAGAGAGCTAGAAATAGCAGATCCCAAGATCTTCTGAGGTTGTAGAGCCAGAGAAAAAGAAGAAGAAGACACCAGGAAACAAATATTGGGATAAAAATATTATCACTTCGTTTTAAACTAATCATGAAATCCTTTAATATATTGTAAGAACTGCTGTTTCCTTAACATTGCTACAATATCAGAATTGCATGTCGTAATATCAGACCATTCTTTGTAATTTAATAAAGTATTTTTTCTCAAAAATCCGTATTCTATTTAATCTAATCAAGTATATTAATTAAGGCTAAGAAATGATTTTCAATAACTTCTACCAAAAAGGCCATCATAATGGAGGCGCCTAGTATTCGGTAACAGCTGATGAAGAGTAAACGCTTCAATCATTTAAAAAAAATTACATTAATTCATTAGCATAATATTTGTGACACAGAAGAATAAACGGTTTTGAGGATTCTATCAAACCATGATGCAAAGAGCCTGATTGTTTGTGGTAAAGTATATATAAAATATGGCGAGGTCTATATCTATGGTCTAATATCTCAACATCACTACATAAAAATGTCAAATTACAAGATCTACCCAGCAAATTATTCGTTGTAAAGCGCCATATTTTATAACACAAAATGTCACTTTGTCGCCGTAGATCCTTGATCCTTAATTTAGCATAATTATGATAAAATTGCAAACATTCAGGCGCTTGACGATGACCGATTGGTTATGTAAGTAAGCTTTTTGTTGATCTATCAAATAAGATTCAATAAGTCGATAACACAATTTTAAAATCTTCCGTTTTCGTGACGTTTTATAAAGAACTTATAATATAAAGGGAGCAAATGATCAAAACTTGATACTTTAAATTAAATATTTAAAATGATCTTGCAATAAGATAATCGTCCTCTTAATTCCGCATTGTAACTGTTTATAGCGTTCACTTCACTACTCGAAACAACTCTATGCCAACGAGCTGCTTAAACCTGAACTAACGTTCTCCCTGGATCTTAATCTCCGTCGCCAGTTTAAATCCCAATGACAAGAAAATCGGCTCGTCCACCGTAATGAAGTGTTCCGCCCCGTTTTGAGGCTCGTTATCTACACGGGGCACCGGCATCCGGCAAGACCGGCACGTTGCACCAACCCGAAGAAGATGGTCGGTCGGTGCAAGTGTGCCACAGCACACGACAACGATGCCGACGACAGTTGCATCAGCAATCAAGATAGAAACAATGAATTATTCATCCTCGAACTCGGACTGTGCTGCTGCTGCAACGAAACGGATAACATTGTTTTGTTTACTGGATCTTGGACGGGAGTTCTTTTCTTGCTGAGTGCGAGTGTCTGCAGCATCCAGCACCGGGGCAAACCGGGTTGTGCATGTGATCTCACCCTGCATGTGTGCTGTTGCTTCCGACCGGTGCTTAGTGTGGCTTTTTCCTTAAGCTTTGCTGTCTGCCAGCGGAAAGAAATGGGTCAGCGTGAAAATGGATGACTGGTGTCGTGTTATATGGGGGGGGGGAGACAAGAAAGGGGAGAAGGATGTAAAGGGTTGAGATAATGCACCGAATGCATTTCACTTTTCCCTTCTGTCAGTTTTCCACCGGTGGATGATGATGATGATTGTGCTGCAGCTAAGCGAACACTCGTTTGTGGACGGTCAGCGGTCTGTACAGAAAAAATGGCCAATGCACACACACACACACACATACACTTACACACAATCAAAACAAATAGACCTGCCCATTGCCACACACACACACCAGTCCAGGTCCGGGCTGATGTCTCACAAGAAGCAAGACGTTTCGAACGATACACAGCACACAGCTACAGTGAACAGCACAAACAGAAAACAAACATGACCACCATGAATAAATGCACAAAAATGCATCCTGATGCAGTGGGAAAAAAGGGAACAGATAGCAAACGTTGCCTTCAAAGCACGTTGGCAACTGTGGGCAAATCTTGAAAACCGTTCATGAAATCCGGATATCACTATCTTTGCTGGTACGTCTGTTTGTACCGTGTGACGTTCTTGTCTTGCTGCTTCACAGCTAGATCTGTTCAGGCGGTTTACTTGTAACAGATTAAGTTGTACAAAGGATTCACTCACACCGGGACGCTTGGCTTGGTGTGGCAACCTTTTGCAGATGGCGTTAAAATTCAATGTTCCAGCAGATTAGCCGCCGCGATTGCACACTAACGATCGGACGGTTGGTTGGTGGTTATGAGCATTGCTCTATTTTGTATCTGATTTTGTGGCTACGATTTTATTAGCTAGCATTGTAACGAGTAGGAAAATGCATTGTAGTGGGATTGTTTTGATATTTATTTCGCTTTTACTAATTCTTCTAATCGTTCTGTATTTCTGATTTCAATTAATTTTATTTTAATTATCATGGAATTGGGAAAGAATGCTTTTTATATGTTCAAATAACAAAATTATGATGAAAAGAGATTCTGCACAGCTGCTAGGATTGATAATTAGCTTAAGCGAATGCTTAAGTTAGATTTTGTTAATAAAAACTCTCTCTAATAGCAATAATCGTATGATTTATGATTGAATTGCTTTCTTGCTAGCAGCAAAACATCAAGCATTCATCAAAATCAACAGGAACAAAAAGAAGGACGTACAAGAGAACATTAAAAAAGCAAACAAGGATTGATCTAAATCAAAACAGGATTAAAAACCTTCCACAAATCCTCTATTGTAAAGCAAACAGCAACAAAAAAAAACAGGCACCATCGCTAAAATTAACATGAACCCAACCGGTGTGCAGTGTTGCGATGAATTTAGATTATTTTTGCTCTATCAGGATTTGTTCGGTTTAGATTTTTCCTGCTGTTTTTTTGTTTTGTTCCTGTCTCGTCCGCATTGTCATGTCACCTACGCGCATTGTTATGGTTACACGTTTTATACCACCGGTAGAAAGCTGACGGTACCCGCAAGAACAACACGGCACAGCAATGTTTTCCAACATTGCGCCTCATAAACAACATTGCCCGATGTTGTTTCTCATGGTGTCGGTGAACGTTGTTTGGAGGATGAAAACAATACAAAAAAGAACAAAAATTCCTAAAAGCTCTCGAACGTGCATCATGCTCACGGGGATGCAACGAGGATCAGTGGTTAAAACTCGGTGCCGGTCAACCCCCGAATGGATAATTAAACAAAGTGTTAGTGAGCAAATAAAAATATGCACCGCCGTTGATCGGGTGCCAATGCGCTGTCGGGTTCGTTTAGAACATATTTTTGGTGAGCTCTTAAAAAAGCTAGCCCTAACATTTCTCTATAAACCCCAACAGTTTTCTATAAAGTGAAAAAAGAGCATTCAAGTGTTCTATATTAAGAAATTGCAAAACCATAAAATAGTTTCCTCATAATTAAATTAAATTGACAAACAAATTAATGAAAGATACTACACTCTGAATAAAAATATGAATAATAAAATGAAAATTGCTAAACATATGCAGATAACTTGGAAGTAAGTTTTGTAAATCAATCTGGACCTCAACACACACCATGTCACTCAAAGTTATGTCAGGAATAACTCCACTCTAACTAAGATACGATCAGCTTGATATGAAATTACTTATAAAACCCTCCTTCTCAAATGAGCATTTGATACAACATTTTAATATCCTCTAAACCTCAGATTATAATTCGAAAATCATTCGCATATGGTGTGACTACACCTCCCTGAATGTGGGACGATGGTCCACAACCGCCTAATGGTCAGCCAGTCACCAGATCTTCTCTGATTCTTTGGACGAAGTCCTGTCTATTAGCACTGCCACAAAAGAAGTTGCGAAGCAGTTTCCTAAGAAACTCTTACCAGTAATAGTGTCAAGTCTGTTCAAACAGCTTTTTGACAGCATTGACTTGAACAATGCCTGTTTGACAGATGGCTTCAAAATATACAATTAAACAGTCTGTGGAATATCTGCAAGAAATTAACATATTTCCCGACAGCTTGAAGAACCATGCACTGTGTTTGTTGCTGAACTTGTCACAATCTCTAGGCAGCCTCAGAGCGTTTGTAGCCATGAAATCTCGGACGATTGGAGTCTCAAACTACTTTTATAAACAAGTACAAGTATCTAACGCATTTTCTATCGGACAGAGGCTTTACTATGTCCATATTTTGTATCCCAGGTTCATAATTGGAAATGAACATGCCGATCGGCTCGCGAAAGTGGGAGCTCTCGCTGGACAAATTCTAGCACGCCCAATATATCCCCAGGA
Source organism: Anopheles maculatus (assembly GCA_002091835.1). Lineage (NCBI taxonomy): Eukaryota > Metazoa > Arthropoda > Insecta > Diptera > Culicidae > Anopheles > Anopheles maculatus. The sequence continues at coordinate 182,639 of KZ061751.1, forward strand.
GATGTTGATCATGCCTCGACACTACTGCCTAAATATGTGCCAACAATGGTGGTGTGCAGACGACCTTGAACGCTTGTGCTACTCCATATTACCGAATCTAAGACTTTGTCCCTGGTCTAAAGGCTTTAGTGTTGGAGGATCGCTTATTCGAGAAATTTCACGAATAACTTCAATGTGTGCATTGGATACTATGACATTGATCACTTGATGTGGTCATGTCGGGCTTTTGATGAAACCCGTCCGCAACTCCTTTCTGCAGTAACCGCCCTTAGAAGAAAGCCAACTACTCCTATAAGATACCTAGCACTATCGATGAGAGACGTGGAGTACCTGAGAGTCATACACCTATTCATAAAAACTATATCATTTCTATATAATTCAGTTCACTTCTCGTTGAGGATTCAACTCGTTTCGTTTAACATCAGAATTACCTTAACTTTTACTTCTACAAAAAAGTGTCCTTTATCACTTAAGCTTCACTTTGTTAGAGAAATTAATAAAACTACAATATTGGAAACGATAACTTGAAGTAAAATTTAACTATCCTCAACCTCACTCCAAAAAGCTTCAAAACCCGGAAAACCCCCGCGTTGACATGTTAGCTCCGGCATTGGCATTGGCATTCCCAGGTAAAGCTTACCTAATCACCGATGCTCGATCGATTATCCTTTCAAATGCTGCGTGCCGACCGATGCACACTTCTCAACTCAATAGCCTCAATTGTGACCGGTGGCTTCAAAGTTCCTGACCGGGACAAAAGGCAATTATCGTGCATTATTGTTGTCAGCAACAATATATCCGACCCGGTTTCCCGATCAATGATGATGTGTGGCGCACGTGAATGTGCATTTTGAAGGGGAGCAAAGGTAAACCCATAATTACCATAGTGTGTAACACGCACTCTCTCTCTCTCTCTCCCAGGTGTTTCGATGGTTTCGACAGCAAGGAATTTCATTGTGACAAGTGGCAAGATGATTATGGCAATTGTAATGTTAATGATTGGTACGATTGGAATGTGAATGAACTTTGTGCGTGGGTTAAATGGAAAACAGATTTTTTCTTTTTCGCAACTTCTTTTTTGCCACACACTCAGGTGCGTTAAATCGTGAACAAAGGACGTCTCCTGCTGGAGATATCATTGAGACATCCGACGTACATCGCTGGTAACATCGCACCAGTTCCACCATAAAGCAATTAAAGTGCAATAAAAACACTTTTGATTTTTCACTCTTATTTGTCCTCGCACACACACACACACACGCATCAAACACACACCCACAAACAAAGTGCAATGTTAGTGTTGGGGTTCGGTTCTCGTGTGTCTTCGCCATAGTTTAACGCTTTAATTGCTTTATAACGCTATTTATGGTAGGCGAAGGAATAAGGTTAGATTTTACCCAACCGGAGACGGTAGTTTCAGTCTATTTTTCTTCCCCTCGTTACAATCACACCTATGCCACCCGGACACTTCTCCCTTCCACAGGGTGCGTACAGGGCGTCACAATAATAATCACGTGAGCTTTACTCATTGCTTTAGCACATGCGGTCGCGTGTAAAAGCACGCGCTCGGATGCAATTGTAATCCGTTTTCTCATTTAACCAGCAACCAGCTGGATGGCTTGCTGACCTCAAGGACTTTTGCCATCTATACCAACACCCTCTCCCACTCTCCTGCTCCCTATCACCTCCACAGCCAGGAAACTAACGAGAAGGCCACAAACTGGTTCGTGTCAGATGTAATAAAAAGTAATTGCTATTCATGTCAGGGCATGTGTGGCCGAGTGTGTGAGTGTATGGGTTTTTCGAGGGGATTTGTTGAACCTCCCCTCCCCTACCCCTTCCCCTTCCCCACCTCTCGGACCCATCAAATAATGTTCCAGTGGTGTACGGCAAAACGGCACGCCATGCGGAGAAACCTGACCAACTCTATCTGTGCGGACTGATCTGACGGGCACTTGAGGCTACCGGGCTACACTAATAACAATACTAACGCCAAGACCGAGCGATAATTGGCATGAGTTATGTGAACAAATTAGCTTCGTTGTAGCATCCGTGCGCAGGTAATTGAGTGCGGAGCAAGGACCACAGGGTCACCCGGCCACGAAAACCCGATCGCGCGCGGAAAATAAATTATAGGTCGGTTTGCTTCTATTACGTTGCTATAAATTATTATTATTAAAATTGCTATTTCAACTTATTTTCTTGAAAAAGTTTAAAATTTTCTCCTTATAATCCAACCATATGTGTCACCATCTTTAAACTCCATTTCTATATGTCTACCACGGCACGGGGCAACATTCGGCGAGCTAATAAAGAAGTTGCTCATTCGCTAATTTCTACATTTTACCACCACTAATGGGGAAGGTAGTGGCGCCATTTTTTCTCTCTCTCTCCCTTTTTTTGTCACCACCGGAAAAAAACTCTTCCACAACTTCATCCGAACCAGCCGAAAAAGTAAACGAAAACGCAACGGGTCCGTTTCACACGAGAAGTTTCGCTACATTTGCATAAATTTTATCTCCTATCACACACACACACCGACCGGTCGCTCGCTGATCTCGAGAGCCTCCTCTGCTAAAGTGCCCAAACGTGTGTGTGTGTTCGCGCTTTATACGTGAGGGAAAATGAAACGGTGCTTATGTGCAGTATTTTATGGGATTTTCCGCGATGAGGCTCCAAATGTACTCCCACTCCTCGAGTGTCTGTGTGGGCTTTGCTGGCGGTTCCACCGTTTTCCCAACCATCGAAACTAATAGCATTGCTGCGTACGCGATGCAAATGGAACACTCGGTGGCATCCCATTACAAATGGTACGCTTTTCTAACCCGGTACCTACGCTACTCCTCAAATCAGCGGGAATCAGACAGAAAGAGAGAGAGTGAGAGAACGCACTGAGAGTGCCTTAATAAGAAATTGTAATGATGCCGTTTGAAGATTTTAATGGCATTTGTTCCTGTCGGTACCTCGGCGCCGGTATTCAACGGGTTTTCTGGTGGGACCTTTTTTGCTGGGTGCAGATTTTAGCAAGGTAAACTCTTTTAAGGGAAAAGCGATGTTTCTATTATCTAACTTGATGAGCTTGTGAGTTAGTAAAGAGTTGTTGAGAAAGTTGACGAAATCATAACTTACAAATTGATCAATTCTATAGCTATATTTGATAGTTCTTGGAGTGTTCCAGTTACAATCACACCTATGCCACCCGGACACCTCTCCCTTCCACAGGGTGCGTACAGGGCGTCACAATAATAATCACGTGAGCTTTACTCATTGCTTTAGCACATGCGGTCGCGTGTAAAAGCACGCGCTCGGATGCAATTGTAATCCGTTTTCTCATTTAACCAGCAACCAGCTGGATGGCTTGCTGACCTCAAGGACTTTTGCCATCTATACCAACACCCTCTCCCACTCTCCTGCTCCCTATCACCTCCACAGCCAGGAAACTAACGAGAAGGCCACAAACTGGTTCGTGTCAGATGTAATAAAAAGTAATTGCTATTCATGTCAGGGCATGTGTGGCCGAGTGTGTGAGTGTATGGGTTTTTCGAGGGGATTTGTTGAACCTCCCCTCCCCTACCCCTTCCCCTTCCCCACCTCTCGGACCCATCAAATAATGTTCCAGTGGTGTACGGCAAAACGGCACGCCATGCGGAGAAACCTGACCAACTCTATCTGTGCGGACTGATCTGACGGGCACTTGAGGCTACCGGGCTACACTAATAACAATACTAACGCCAAGACCGAGCGATAATTGGCATGAGTTATGTGAACAAATTAGCTTCGTTGTAGCATCCGTGCGCAGGTAATTGAGTGCGGAGCAAGGACCACAGGGTCACCCGGCCACGAAAACCCGATCGCGCGCGGAAAATAAATTATAGGTCGGTTTGCTTCTATTACGTTGCTATAAATTATTATTATTAAAATTGCTATTTCAACTTATTTTCTTGAAAAAGTTTAAAATTTTCTCCTTATAATCCAACCATATGTGTCACCATCTTTAAACTCCATTTCTATATGTCTACCACGGCACGGGGCAACATTCGGCGAGCTAATAAAGAAGTTGCTCATTCGCTAATTTCTACATTTTACCACCACTAATGGGGAAGGTAGTGGCGCCATTTTTTCTCTCTCTCTCCCTTTTTTTGTCACCACCGGAAAAAAACTCTTCCACAACTTCATCCGAACCAGCCGAAAAAGTAAACGAAAACGCAACGGGTCCGTTTCACACGAGAAGTTTCGCTACATTTGCATAAATTTTATCTCCTATCACACACACACACCGACCGGTCGCTCGCTGATCTCGAGAGCCTCCTCTGCTAAAGTGCCCAAACGTGTGTGTGTGTTCGCGCTTTATACGTGAGGGAAAATGAAACGGTGCTTATGTGCAGTATTTTATGGGATTTTCCGCGATGAGGCTCCAAATGTACTCCCACTCCTCGAGTGTCTGTGTGGGCTTTGCTGGCGGTTCCACCGTTTTCCCAACCATCGAAACTAATAGCATTGCTGCGTACGCGATGCAAATGGAACACTCGGTGGCATCCCATTACAAATGGTACGCTTTTCTAACCCGGTACCTACGCTACTCCTCAAATCAGCGGGAATCAGACAGAAAGAGAGAGAGTGAGAGAACGCACTGAGAGTGCCTTAATAAGAAATTGTAATGATGCCGTTTGAAGATTTTAATGGCATTTGTTCCTGTCGGTACCTCGGCGCCGGTATTCAACGGGTTTTCTGGTGGGACCTTTTTTGCTGGGTGCAGATTTTAGCAAGGTAAACTCTTTTAAGGGAAAAGCGATGTTTCTATTATCTAACTTGATGAGCTTGTGAGTTAGTAAAGAGTTGTTGAGAAAGTTGACGAAATCATAACTTACAAATTGATCAATTCTATAGCTATATTTGATAGTTCTTGGAGTGTTCCAGGACGTGTCAATTTAAACAGTACTTATTAATGAAAACAAATTTGTAAAAAGAGTCTTGAGACAAGAAGAATACTTTGAATTCCAACTTAGACAAGTCTTTGATGCCGAATATAGCGCTCAAAAAATGTTTAATGGCTGAAGTACACATCCTACTCACAGTTGCAAGAAAGCCTTCGTGCAACTGTAAGATCAAAGTGAGATCCACATTTATCATTCGCCTTAGTGCTAAATCTCTTTCACACCTTAAAAAGAATCTATCAAGTCTCTTTATCTCGCTTTTCAATTCACCGGCAAAAGAAATCACTGGTGCCGAAAATCTAAGCTCTAGATCAGCGTCGTTACAAAGATTTCGGGCGCCAAAACATCGGATAACCACAAACTTTCCATTCATCGAGACCGACTTCGCTATTCAACAAAAACCCAACGAAGATACACACAAAAAAACGAACGGCCGCTTCCATCATCACCACAACCAACACATCAAAGTGAAGCCTCCATTGCTGGGCGAATAATCGCGCCTAATGAAAATCACCTGCCAAATTGTTTCACCTTAATGCACGCACCAATTTGCGCTACGCCAACACGGTTTCGGTACGGTGGCACGAGCTGTAAGCGATCCATGACTTCGCGGTACACGTAGCTCCCGGTGGACGGTTGAAAGAAAATGTTTGCAGTACTTGCCACCGTGAACGGTTAACAGAACGAGAGCGAGAGAAATGCGGAGCACGGGAAAGGCGACGGGAGGCTGATTTATCAGCGACGGGAGAATCATAATGATGACAGCCATTATCGCTCGTCATCCATCGCTATTCAGGCGAAGCGAAACGATGTCCTTTCGTGTGTTCTGGCCGCGTGCAATCCGTCTCAAGGATTTGCGATGGGTGTGAAGCTGTCGGCTTATCGCGCGCTGCTGGATGCTTCTGTTTTCCCCCCAAAAAAAAAACTCCCGGCGCCGTGTCGGTGGTTGGATGAGGAAATGAGGAAATTGGTGGAGCTATTGGTAAAGGACACCGCCGGTGATCTTAGGGCCTTGTGGGACGGAAGGACAGTTGGTGGATGATTAGTGGGAAGGCAAAATATTTCCTACGATTATCTTGTCGTTTACTCTTCCATCGTTGCCAGCGTTCTTTGTGCTGTATTTTGTAATAGGAAAAAGGAAATCAATTTCATAACAAAAGGCGATGTAGCAGGCGATTGACTTTGAAGCTTGTTTAAAGTATCGAAGTGCTGTCATTTTGATGTAGCTGACGAGAGGAATTATTGGTTGTATCTCTTAATATTTCATGATAGTAAGTTCAGTGTCAGAACATTCAGGATATAATGAATGGAGTTCTTTAGGCGATCGCCAAATTATGCGCTCATTGAATTATCCACATCAAGAGGTCCTGTTCTGCGATTGCTCGCTTTCTTTGACTTGTTTATGACCCTTTGCTCAATAATTTCTTCTTTCCTGGTCTCCACAAGACTCTTCTCATAGTTTTAATATTGATAATCAGTGCTGCTTAATTCTCCAATCATGACCTGAATAAATTTATTTGCAATAAACTGCAGTATCTTCAATAGACTGCTTTATTTGCAATATACCACGAATATCTTGGGAAGTTTTGTAAAGGTTAAGTAAAGGTTTTGAGGATGAATCTAAGATTAGAATGATTTTCGTCTTAAGTTGGAGTTTAGTAAAGTATTATGAATCATAACCTTCTTTCTTCTTAAGCTCTACATGCCAGGACATTGTTTCCTTGATTAAATTAACCCGTATCTGAATAGTTAGTCCTCGCTACGGGTAAGGGGTTCGATTTTTGGTACTGTCATGTTAAGAGTCACGCCACTACCTCTTCTTCTTCTTCTTCCTTGGCACTACAACCTCGTGAGGTCTTGGCCTGCTATTACTAGCACTCTGTGACTTAGATTTTACCCGTAGCTGGATAGTCAGTCCTGCGTACGGAGAGGCGGCCCGGCTAGATTCGAACCCCGGTCCTGCCGTGTGAAGACCGGCGCCGCTATCGAATATACCACCGGGCCGCCCTACCTCTTCTACCTACAGACAAAGCTCTAAGAGATCTAAAAAAATCAACTTCTGTTATAAGTAGTATAAATAAAACTTCATGAATTAAAGTTCAAAGAAAAAACCGTGCGAGTTATTTTACAAAGGATTATTATCAGTTCTTGAGCCTCTCACATTTTTCACACCGCAGGGTTATGGAATTGTCCACAACATCTTATCAGTTGCATCAAACAATCAACGATCAACGAGATGTATAAGTTTGAAAATGACCCTGCCCACTCAAACTCAAACGTCGTTCATAGCATAGCAGCCAACACCTTGCACACAATAAAGCACCCAGCCAGGTTCAACAGTGCAGAAGAGCTCGCAGAACCGTAAACAACAGCAACACCAGAGAGATCACATGTGTCTTCCGCACGAATGTATCGAAAATTATATGCATCATGACAAGGGGAACCCGAACCCAAATTGGTCCTGCCAATGCATGTCATGTCGAGTTCCGCTACCGAATGCATTTCATTTTAACCACAGAACTGCGATGGCATTAAACTTTATGCAAAAAAAAAACGGGAGAAAAGTGTTGCCCAAAATTTTTCACACTTTTCCATCCATTCACAGCATCCCATCCGGTGCACGCTTCCGGAGGTCTCTCTGCCAGTTGTTGATGATGTTCTGCCGAACTGACCTACCGAAGCGAGGCGTGCTGTTGGGTAAAATCTAACCTTATTCCTTCGCCTACCATAAATAGCGTTATAAAGCAATTAAAGCGTTAAACTATGGCGAAGACACACGAGAACCGAACCCCAACACTAAAACTGCACTTTGTTTGTGGGTGTGTGTTTGCTGCGTGTGTGTGTGTGCGAGGACAAATAGGAGTGAAAAATCAAAAGTGTTTTTATTGCACTTTAATTGCTTTATGGTGGAACTGGTGCGATGTTACCAGCGATGTACGTCGGATGTCTCAATGATATCTCTAGCAGGAGACGTCCTTTGTGTACGATTTAACGCACCTGAGTGTTTGGCAAAAAAGAAGTAGTGAGGAAGAAAAAAAACAATTTCCCATTTAACCCACGCACAAAGTTCATTCACATTCCAATCGTACCGATGATTAACATTACAATTGCCATAATCATCTTGCCACTTGTCACAATGAAATTCCTTGCTGTCGAAACCATCGAAACACCTGGAAGAGAGAGAGAGAGAGCGCGTGTTACACACTATGGTAATTATGGGTTTACCTTTGCTCCCCTTCAAAATGCACATTCACGTGCGCCACACATCATCATTGATCGGGAAACCGGGTCGGATATATTGTTGCTGACAACAATAATGCACGATAATTGCCTTTTGTCCCGGTCAGGAACTTTGAAGCCACCGGTCACAATTGAGGCTATTGAGTTGGGAAGTGTGCATCGGTCGACAGTGGCACGCAGCATTTGAAAGGATAATCGATCGAGCATCGGTGATTAGGTAAGCTTTGCCTGGGAATGCCAATGCCAATGACGGTGCTAACATGTCGACGCGGGGGTTTTCAGGATTTTGAAGCTTTTTGGAGTGAGCTTGAGGATAGTTAAATTTTACTTCAAGTTATCGTTGCCAATATTCTAGTTTTATTAATTTCTCTAACAAAGTGAAGCTTTGTTTCTTTATTGAATTGTAACTCATCACACATAGTGATGACAATACGGCGTCAAGCCGTCATTTTGGATCAAATAAATAAAAAATAAATAAATAAAGTGAAGCTTAAGTGATTCTTCTTCTTCTTCTTCTTTTGTGTGCAGGTTATATCCTCCTATGGTTCTTGGTAGGGCCATAATCAGAGGCGTACTGCACAATGGTTAAAGAGCAGACTAAAGCTTAAGTGATAAAGAACACTTTTTTGTAGAAGTAAAAGTTAAGGTAATTCTGATTTTCAACAAACCGAGTTGAATTCTCAACGAGAAGTGAGTTGAATTATATAGAAATGATATAGTTTTTATGAATAGGTGTATGACTCTCAGGTACTCCACGTCTCTCAGCGATAGTGCTAGGTATCTTATAGGAGTAGTTGGCTTTCTTCTAAGGGCGGTTACTGCAGAAAGGAGTTGCGGACGGGTTTCATCAAAAGCCCGACATGACCACATCAAGTGATCAATGTCATGGTATCCAATGCACACATTGAAGTTATTCGTGAAATTTCTCGGATAAGCGATCCTCCAACATCAAAGCGTTTAGACCAGGGACAAAGTCTTAGTTTCGGTAATATGGAGTAGCACAAGCGTTCAAGGTCGTCTGCACACCACCATTGTTGCCATTTATTTAGGCAGTACTGTCGAGGCATGATCAACATCTCCTGGGGATATATTGGGCGTGCTAGAATTTAGAAGAGCGCCCTCTTTCGCGAGCCGATAGGCATGTTCATTTCCAATTATTTGGCAGTGACATGGTATACAAAATATGGACATAGTAAAGCCTCTGTCCGATAGAAAATGCGTTAGATACTTTTAATTGTTTATAAAAGTAGTTTGAGACTCCAATCGTCCGAGATTTCATGGCTTCAATCGCACTGAGGCTGCCTAGAGATTGTGACAAGTTCAGCAACAAACACAGTGCATGGTTCTTCTAGCTGTCGGGAAATATGTTGATTTCTTGCAGATATTCCACAACCTGTTTTACCGTATATTTTGGAGCCATCTGTCAAACAGGCATTGTTCATGTCAATGCTGTCAAAAAGCTGTTTGAACAGACTTGACACTATTACTGGTAAGAGTTTCTTAGGAAACTGCTTCATAACTTCTTTCGTGGCAGTGCTGATAGACAGGACTTCGTCCAAAGAATCTGAGAAGATCCGGTGACTGGCTGACCATAAACCGGTTGTGGACAATCGCCCCACATCCAGAGAGGTGAAGTCACGCCATATGCGAATGATTTTGGAATTATAATCTGATTATAATCTGGGGCGGCCCGGTGGTGATGCGACAGCGGCGCCGGTCTTCACACGGCAGGACCGGGGTTCAAGTCTCATTTGGGCCGTTCCCCCATAGTGAGGACTGACTATCCAACTATGCGGTATCAATTAGTCTAGTAAGCCAGAAATGGCAGGCATGACCTAAGAGGTCGTTAGGCCAAGAAAGAAGAAGAAGAATCTGAGGTTTAGAGGATATTAAAATGTTGTATCAAATGCTCATTTGAGAAGGAGGGTTTTATAAGTAATTTAATATCAAGCTGATTGTATCTTAGTGAGAGTGGCAATATTCCTGACATAACTTTGAGTGACATGGTGTGTGTTGAGGTCTAGATTGATGATTTCATTTACAAATCTTATTTCCAAGTTATCTGCATATGTTTTGCAATTTTCTTTTAGTAAATTATATTTTTATTCAGAGTATAGTATCTTTATAAATGTTAGGGCTAGCTTTTTTAAGAACTTACCAAAAATATGTTCAAAACGAATCCAACAGCGCATTGGCACCGGATCAATGGTGGCGCGTATTTTTATTTGCTCACTAACACTTTGTTTAATTATCCATTCGGGGGTTGACCGGCACCGGGTTTTAACCACTGATTCTTGTTGCATCCCGTGAGCATGATGCACGTTCGAGAGCTTTTTTGTTTTTGTATTGTTTTCATCCTCAAAACAACGTTCACCGACACCATGAGAAACAACATCGGGATATGTTGTTTATGAGGCGCAATGTTGGAAAACATTGCTGTGCCGTGTTGTTCTTGCGGGTACCGTCAGCTTTCTACCGGTGGTACAAAACGTGTAACCATAACAATGCGCGTAGGTGACATGACAATGCGGACGAGACAGGAACAAAAAAAAAACGGCAGGAAAAATCTAAACCGAACAAATCCTGTTAGAGCAAAAATAATCTAAATTCATCGCACACTGCACACCGGTTGGGTTCATGTTAATTTTAGCGATAGTACCTGTTTTTTTGTTGCTGTTTGCTTTACAATAGAGGATTTGTGGAAGGTTTTTAATCCTGTTTTGATTTAGATCAATCCTTGTTTGCTTTTTTAATGTTCTCTTGTACGTTCATCTTTTTGTTTCTGCTGATTTTGATGAATGCTTGATGTTTCAGTGCTAGCAAGAAAGCAATTCAATCATAAATCATACGATTATTGCTATTAGAAAGAGTTTTTTTATTAATAAAACCAAGCTGAAGTATTTGTTTCAGCTAATTATCAATCCTAGCAGCTGTGCAGAAGCTCTTTTTAACATAATTTTGTTATTTGAACATATCAAAAGCATTCTTTCCCAATTCCATATCAACTGAAATGAAAACAATTTAAATCAGAAATACCGTACGAATAGAATAATTAGTAAAAGCGAATTAAATATCAACACAAACCCACTACAATGCATTTTCCTACTCGTTACAATGCTAGCTAATAAAATCGTAGCCACGAAATCAGAAACAAAATAGAGCAATGCCCATAACCACCAACCAACCGTCCGATCGTTAGTGTGCAATCGCGGCGGCTAATCTGCTGGAACATTGAATTTTAACGCCATCTGCAAAAGGTTGCCACACCAAGCCAAGCGTCCCGGTGTGAGTGAATCCTTTGTACAACTTAATCTGTTACAAGTAAACCTCGGAGCAGATCTAGCTGAGAAGCAGCAAGACAAGAACGTCACACGGTACAAACAGACGTACCAGCAAAGATAGTGATATCCGGATTTCATGAACGGTTTTCAAGATTTGCCCACAGTTGCCAACGTGCTTTGAAGGCAACGTTTGCTATCTGTTTCCTTTTTTTCCCACTGCATCAGGATGCATTTTTGTGCATTTATTCATGGTGGTCATGTTTGTTTTTCCTGTTTTTACTGTTCACTGTAGCTGTGTGCTGTGTATCGTTCGAAACGTCTTGCTTCTTGTGAGACATCAGCCCGGACTAGGACTGGTGTGTGTGTTAGTGTGGCAATGGGCAGGTCTATTTGTTTTGATTGTGTGTAAGTGTATGTGTGTGTGTGCATTGGCCATTTTTTCTGTACAGACCGCTGGCCATCCACAAACGAGTGTTCGCTTAGCTGCAGCACAATCATCATCATCATCCATCGGTGGAAAACTGACAGAAGGGAAAAGTTAAATGCATTCGGTGCATTATCTCAACCCTTTACATCCTTCTCCCCTTTCTTGCCTCCCCCCCATATAACACGCCACCAGTCATCCATTTTCACGCTGACCCATTTCTTTCTGCTGGAAGACAGCAAAGCTTAAGGAAAAAGCGACACTAAGCACCGGTCGGAAGCAACAGCACACATGCAGGATGGGATCACATGCACACTCCGGTTTGCCCCGGTGTTGGATGCTGCAGACACTCGCACTCAGCAAGAAAAGAACTCCCGTCCAAGATCCAGTAAACAAAACAATGTTATCCGTTTCGTTGCAGCAGCAGCACAGTCCGAGTTCGAGGATGAATAATTCATTGTTTCTATCTTGATTGCTGATGCAACTGTCGTCGGCATCGTTGTCGTGTGCTGTGGCACACTTGCACCGACCGACCGACCATCTTCTTCGGGCTGGTGACAACGGTGCAACGTGCCGGTCTTGCCGGGTACCGGTGCCCCGTGTAGATAACGAGCCTCAAAACGGGGCGGAACACTTCATTACGGTGGACGAGCCGATTTTCTTGTCATTGGGATTTAAACTGGCGACGGAGATTAAGATCCAGGAAGAACGTTAGTTCAGGTTTAAGCAGCTCGTTGGTATAGAGTTGTTACGAGTAGTGGAGTGAAAGTTATAAACAGTTACAATGCGGGGTTAAGAGGACGATTATCTTATTGCAAGATCATTTTATATATATTTAATTTAAAGTATCAAATTGTTATCATTTGCTCCCTTTATATTATAAGTTCTTTATAAAACGTCATGAAAACGGAAGATTTTAATCTTATGTTATCGACTTATTGAATCTTATTTGATAGATCAACAAAGGGCTTACATAACTAATCGGTCATCGTCAAGCGCCTGAATGTTTGCAATTTCATCATATTTATGCTAAATTAAGGATAAGGACATAATGACATTTTGTGAAATAAAATAAGGCGCTTTACAACGAATAATTTGCTGGGTAGAGCTTGTAATTTGACATTTTTATGTAGTGATGTTGAGATATTAGACCATATATATAGACCTCGCCATATTTCATTACTATACCACAAGCAATAAGGCTCTTTGGATCATGTTTTGATAGAATCCTCAAAACCGTCTATTCTTCTGTGTCACAAATATTATACTAATGAATTAATGTAATTGTTTTTAAATTATTGAAGCGTTTACTCTTCATCTGCTGTTACCGAATACTAGGCGCCTCCATTATGATGGCCTTTTTGGTAGAAGTTATTGAAAATCATTTCTTAGCCTTAATTAATATACTTGATTAGATTAAATAGAACACAAATTTTTAAGAAAAAATACTTTATTAAATTACAAAGAATGGTTTGATATTACTATGTAGTAATTCTGATATTGTAGCAATGTTAAGGAAACAGCAGTTCTTACAATATATTAAAGGATTTCATGATTAGTTTAAAACGAAGTGATAATATTTTTATCCCAAAATTTGTTTCCTGGTGTTTTCATCTTCTTTTTCTCTGGCTCTACAACCTCAAAAAATCTTGGGGCCTGCTATTTCTAGCTCTCTGTGACTTGGTTTTACCCGTAGCTGGATAGTCAGTCTTGCGTACGGGGAGGCGACCCGACGTGATTAGAACCCCGGTCCTGCCTAGAGGATACTGGCGCCACTAATGTCTACAGTCATCTAAAAATATTTCTTCTTTAATCAACGCAATATAACCATTCAAAGACAACGTAATCCTTTTTTCTCCTACCCTATGTCTACGTTGATTATATTATTCATCTCCAGTAAAGTGCAGCTTTCCGTTCAGTCATTCATGTAGCAGCTAACGCGCACTTATGCAGCGGAATTATGCTGCTTCCGTTCACCCGGTATGCAAGGTGATTTACCAGTCTTCGGTTCATGAGTCAATTTGCTTCAAGTACATTAATCGATTTTTCACCCCAACAGCTTCCAGCAACATCGGCACAAACCCGTGTTGTTTGATGCGAGTTTTTTTTTTCTCAAACACTCCCCCAACACGTGCTACAGGATCGATCATCCTTGCGTTTTTCACAACAACGTACCAACCCACCCTGCCACGCGTAGATGCCATTCTTGCGTAAATATTAAATGTAAACATAATTTTACGGGCGAAAAATAAATTTACGAGTTAATCAATATCGAATTTATGTACTGACTTCATCCCTTCGCCGTTGTGGGGTTGTTGTGCGGGGTGGAAGCACAAGCAGGAAGCAAAACGCCTTAGAAAGTGGTTTTATGTCACATGAAAAATGCCCTTTCGATGGTTTGCTTTTCCTTCCTGCGCCGGTGGATGTTGCATTCTTCTTGACCACTTTTTTGATTTTTACTGCATGTTGTTTCTGGTTTTAGTGCCAGCTCACCCGCACTGATGGGTGGTCGTGTCCAACATTGTAGGCGAAGGAATAAAGAGAGAGAGCGAGAGAGAGACCCTGAGAGCGGACGTAAAATTTTGTTTATGTGCTTCCCGGTACATTCGATTCGGAGGTCGTGTGGAGCAGCAATAATGTTTACAAGTTACACAGTCAGCGCCAACATGCCATCTTCTACGCACACATACACACACACGTGGTATGGAGTCGCGCGTTACGTAAAACGATACACACTTAATATGTCATCTTGTTGTAATCTGAGGATTTGAACGAACAAGCTCGTGGAAAACTTCTGTTATCAGGCGAGAAAAAAAAGCACGGATGTGACAGATGCGCACATGACACACATTTTTAAAGCTGACAAGCGGGACAGTTTTATCTTTGTATTTGTTAGTTTACATTTATACAGTTTCCCTTGACCTGTTTGAGACTTTTTTAAGTATTATGAGCAATTGGAAAACTATTTGCTTGAGTCTACGCTGTCATTAAAATTTAATTAAATAAAAATCAAACGCGAAAGGAAATATTTTCCTAATTATTATGGGTTAAAACGATACAAATTGAAGCTGAGTTATATTCTACAATCAAAGAATTGTTCTAAATAGAACAAGTTTTTCTCAAGCCTCTAAAGTTGGTTCTCTCATTTCTCATTGCTACCACAGGCATTGCGAGTACGAAACGTCGAAAGAACTAAGTTTGGTCCCCGTGTTTGTGCGACCATCATCAAGCATCAGGGCGAAGACGACGTTGATAACGGTGATAATGATGATGATGATGAAAAATTGTCACCAACATTCAATGTTGCACTCACACCACTGCGAAAACAGACAGCGAACGACTCGGCGAAAGAAAATCTCTGTAAATAACAATAACAAAACTTAAGCACTGTCGCTCTAAGTGGTCCCCTGAAGTTTCCGCCGAACCACTTTTTTGATTTTTACTGCATGTTGTTTCTGGTTTTAGTGCCAGCTCACCCGCACTGATGGGTGGTCGTGTCCAACATTGTAGGCGAAGGAATAAAGAGTGAGAGCGAGAGAGAGACCCTGAGAGCGGACGTAAAATTTTGTTTATGTGCTTCCCGGTACATTCGATTCGGAGGTCGTGTGGAGCAGCAATAATGTTTACAAGTTACACAGTCAGCGCCAACATGCCATCTTCTACGCACACATACACACACACGTGGTATGGAGTCGCGCGTTACGTAAAACGATACACACTTAATATGTCATCTTGTTGTAATCTGAGGATTTGAACGAACAAGCTCGTGGAAAACTTCTGTTATCAGGCGAGAAAAAAGGCACGGATGTGACAGTAGCGCACATGACACACATTTTTAAAGCTGACAAGTGGGACAGTTTTATCCTTGTATTTGTTAGTTCACATTTATACAGTTTCCCTTGACCTGTTTAAGACTTTTTTAAGTATTATGTGCAATTGGAAAACTATTTGCTTGAGTCTACGCTGTCATTAAAATTTAAGTAAATAAAAACAAACGTGATAGGAAATATTTTCCTTACTATCATGGGTTAATACGACAAAAATTGAAGCTGAGATATATTCTACAATCAAAGAATTGTTCTAAATAGAACAAGTTTTTCTCAAGCCTCTAAAATTGGTTCTCTCATTTCTCATTGCTACCACAGGCATTGCGAGTACGAAACGTCGAAAGAACTAAGCTTGGTCCCCGTGTTTGTGCGACCATCATCAAGCATCAGGGCGAAGACGACGTTGATAACGGTGATAATGATGATGATGATGAAAAATTGTCACCAACATTCAATGTTGCACTCACACCACTGCGAAAACAGACAGCGAACGACTCGGCGAAAGAAAATCTCTGTAAATAACAATAACAAAACTTAAGCACTGTCGCTCTAAGTGGTCCCCTGAAGTTTCCGCCGAACTCCGATGGGTCCAGATTTCCCACGGGGCAATTGGGGTTGAGCGGTAGCCATCCCGGCTCCACTTTGGACTTTTCGGACGAAACCGAACAGTTACCAAGATATGTTAAATACAATGCGGGCCTCGGCAAAAAAGGCAAACCGAGCCGTCCTTTATGGGGCAACCTCACAACAGAGCTGGGATTAGAGATAAGGTTTAATTTTGGTTAAATTTGATGAAAATATGAATTTCTCCCCGGCCGGCTCCGGTAAGCGACTCGAACAAACGCAAAGAAACAACGACAAAGAGCGACAAAATTGGACGACAAAACTTTCTTCTTTTTTTTGACTGCTGTTGTTTGTCAGTAGCTGTCCCTTGCGGGCACACGGACAGGACAGTAAACACAACTGGCCCCAAAAATTCATTCCCATTCGACAACGAGGCCGACTATCTGCGGGATCCGCACAAAGCCGATCAAAGGCCAGCCGGACGAGGGCCTCGAAAATAGCGAAAGTAAAAGTAATTAAGCAGCAAAATTGAATAAACAGTCTTAGCGCGGGAGTGCCTTGGCGGTGGAAGGTGAGTGAGTGTATTTGTCGTTTTAAAAACGAAGATGAAGTGTAACAAGCAGAAGAATAAAAGAAAGTAAGAAGGAAGCAAAGAGCTTCGGGCGAAATTGTTTGAGAACGATTGACAGCGGTGGTTCTTGCACTGGTGGTGATGAGTGCCGGCCAGATGAAGTATGCAAATTGGTCGTTGAAATTGCAATTAAGGAGAGTTGTTTTCTGCTTTTTTGTTGTTGTTTGCTTTTGAGGCATGTGCGTAACTGCGTGAGTTGTAATTGTGAGTTTGATGAAGATATTTGTAAAATGAAGTACGGTGACAGCATTGAACTTAAGGGACAGTTTTTGTTTTGCCTTTTAGTAACCCTTTGTTGGGAGGACTATTCAGGAAAGGGAAAAAAATGGGGCTTAATTTGTTCTGGTTCTTTGTTCTATATTGCAGAAGATTGAATGCTCCTTTGCTGATTGACAAAGTTCACCATTATCCTATTATTATCTTGACTTGTTACACGTTTTATGTGATTTATTGATTATTTTTATTGGAGAACTGTTTAGCTTACTTTAAGGAACCTTCATTTATCACTATGATTCATGATTTCTTAAGTTAAAATAAGTAAATAATGTTTTCTAGTTTCTATCCACGTAATCAACGCCATCACTCCATTTCAGTTTGGACCTACCACGCCTTCTTATTCCATGTGGACGGCCTAAAAGGACTTTACGGGCTAGGTCGTCCGGTGTTATTCTCATTACATGACCAGCTCACCGGAGCCTAATTCGCTGCACGATGGTGAGATCATTGTACAGCTCATAGAGCTCGTCATTGTCAAAAATTATTCTGAGCATGTTTCTCTCGAAAGCGGCTAAGAGGGTTTCGTCAGTTTTGGACAATGTCCATGTCTCAGAGAGGTATGTAAGTACTGGGTCTATAAAGTTTCTATAGAGTCCCAGCTTCGTTCGTTGGGACAGGTATTTTGAGAGGAGAAGTTTCCTCAGGTTGTAGTATGACAGGCAAGGACTTTTGATCCCAGATAGATGATGTTTTAGACGATTTCGAAGGTGTTTGTTCTTTCCTTATGTAAGCTTCTGCTACATAGGAGAGCCTCAAACCAATGATGTCTATGTCATCAGCGTATGCCAAGATCTGGAGTGACTTGACGATGGTCCCCGAAATTTCCACCTCCAAGTCTCAGATAGATAGATTGAGTAGGAGGCAAGCAAGCCCGTCTTCTAGGCGTAGGCTCTTGGTGGTAGCAAAGGGCCCTGAGAGTTTTCCATCCACCTTCACCTGGCATGTGATGTTGGTCAATGACATACGTACAAACCTGGTTAGATTGGCCGGGATTCCAAATGAAATATTATATTAAAAGTGTTATTGCTAGTTTTTCTGCTTGATTTTTTTATTTGTCGGAGATTTGTTTACTCATCAGTAATTTCCTTTTTCTTCAACTTTAACAATTTTTATACTTCCTAAGCTTTGAAACTTACTACTTGAAAGCTTTATACTTCCTAAATATTTTGAAAGGGTAATTTAAATATTACTTATTATTACTAGCATTCTAATTTTTTTTGAAGATCTCACATAACTAGGGAATTCCTAAGAATTTTTAATTATGTTTCTTCAGTCCACTTCAATATAAATCTCAGTCAATCATCGAAAATCTGTTTAGTTTCTTGAGATTTCCATAAGTAAAACCCTAAAAAAAAATATTTCCACCAGAGAAATGTTGAGGAAATTATTATTGCTATTCAATCCATCGCCGACAAGACAGATAACGCCTCCTTCCAGGTAACGATACGCTACGCAAGCGTTTAACTTACAAGGCTTCACGCTATTAATTAGACAACCTCCAGTCTGATTGCCGCCTTACGCACGGCTACACATGTTTTTGCGGTCCGGATGTACTTTCATCACACACCTCTGCGCGTGCTGCAAAATTCTCCCTCCCGGCCCAACCCCACTCCGTCAGACCATCGAACCGGGAGGACGATCGTAAACTTTTCAAAAAACCAGCCACAACCGAAAACCAGTCAGCCGAATTGAGCATGAGAGCACATTTTTAATGAAACTCTCAATTGGGCAATAAATATAAAAGTTAATTGTAGTTTTATTTTGTTTCCCTTTTTGCTGCGAATTTATGCTCCACCGTACGGTTTGCATCCCACCGTGGTGGTTCTCAGCTTCGCCTTACTCTTACCCACGGAACACCAACATCATTTACACCGCCATCGCTCGTCATCGTCGCTGTGAGGTGTGCCCGACTGTGCACGGGCGCTGCAACTTTACGATGAGTCGGGAGTTTTCACCATGCGGAAAGTGGGGGGTGGAGGGGGGGGGGGAGGAAGGGTAAAATTTTCTCCCCGATTTACTACCCGCCCGGTGCCGGGTTGCGTCGAAGAAAGTTTGTCCTGTGCAGTTTCTCCGTGCGCTGTGCGAAGAATTGTTGCAAAAGGCAGGCATTAGATAAGATGAGCTGCCGATAGGTTGGGGCTGGAATTGAATGAAAGCGGGACGATGGGAAGGTACACCCAGGCAGAATGTCAGAAACACGATCGAAACACACCCGGAAGCTGGGCACATCCTGTGGAAGAAGGAGTTATGATTAAAAATACTTTATTATACGACTTCCCGAGACGCAACGGTGTTCGCCGCCAGTCGACGGAAAACAACGTTGCTGACGATGTTGATGCATGCCGCAAGCGATGCCGCTCGTCTCCGTTACCCTCAGTCTCGTCTCGGTTGTAGTAGCATTTTCCAAGTTTTCCCCGTTCGGCCCGATGCGGAAGCTGCAATTTGAAAAGCACAGAAACATTTTCCTCACTTTCGTGCTAAACGAGCGTCAGCGAAAAAGTTACTCTCCGCCGTTCGTTCGTTTGCCAGGGTTTGGGACGGCGTGTCTCGCCCCAAAAGGCACCACTCGGACGATCAAGGCGCGCGGTTCCCGGCGGTTTTAGCTGAAGCCAAAAATTTAACGGGTCAAATCATTTGAAGACCCTTTGCCAAGAAGGTGGTTACCAAGGTGGCCAAAACTTTTGCAACTCGGATGCAACAAGGTCTAACGAGTGTGTTAAGTCTTTTTTGCCAAACTCATCCCAGCGGGGAATCCTGGTGGAAGGTAGCTCAGTTGGAGGGAGGACGGGGAGTTCGGTTAGAAAAATGTTTATAATGTTCCTTTAATTGGTAGTAACTTCTATCGCTGGTTGATTACACTTCACCACAGGACTTTAAGCGCTCGTACAGTGATCTAATAGATGGTCGGATTGGGGATGTAGTTCGGGAGGTAGCGAGAAAGAGAGGGATCGAGGGTGTGTTTCCGGTTCACAGTTGGAGTATTTTTTTATTTTTGCACTCGTTTCAATTCCAGTGCGAATCCAATCTTATTCCTGCTAACCACGATGACATAATTAAAACCCTCGTAATCTTCTTATAACGCTTCAGCCAGCTTTGCATTCAGCTGTGTGTATAAGTGCAGTGTCCTTTGGTGGTGGTTGTCGTTGCAGCTTAGCTGCTTTGAGACCTTTCCCGGGGATCTAACTCCTCGTTATGTTTGTAGTAATATCAAAGAATCTTTTATAAATTTTCCAAAAACACGTCCAATGAAAATTAAATTTATATAAAAATGCGCAATTAATAATGAAAACATTTGCCCCTAATCTTCATATAAATTAAATCTACAGAAACCCTCCCGATGTAAAACTTAAAACCTCATTTGCTAGACCACACCAACGAAACGTTTCGAAAAGGATTAACAGACCGGAGCAAAGCGAAGAGAAAAGAAACGAAACCCAACCCATCCGATGCCATTTGCTCTCTGCGCTTCGCTAACCCCGCTAGCTAGTCCGGTTCGCCAGTACCGCCCTTTCCCGATTAGCTCTTATCGCGGCTTCTGCAGTACTATTTACATTTCGTAAGGATTACTTGTAGTAAGTTAATTAGATTAAAATAATTACGCTCCTGCCTTTGTGTCGGTGATCCTTCCGTGAATACGTTCCGTGTTCGTTGCAGGGCTTATTGCTACGGTTTGTTTTCTCAGCATTTGAACCACTTGAACCTGGTTCGCCGAAGTACTAAGAAAGGGCTAAGTAAGATTCTTTTTCTTGCAAGATAGCTTAAAGAGTTTCTGCTTCAATATCTTGTATTTTATTTGTGTGGAATTCTCTTTTCTGTGATGTTGTCCATTACAGACGAATAGTGTACCTTGAGCTTCACTTCCGATCTCTGTGCAGGACCGTACACTCTCAACACTCACGATGATAAGCGGGTAGCAGTAATCACGCGAGATATCACCCGCGAGGCTCGCTAATCATTTTACCGCAGTAATCGGGTGCGATAGTGACAGCAGCGATGACTGATAACACTGATATCGCTGTT
Organism: Anopheles maculatus; assembly: GCA_002091835.1. Lineage (NCBI taxonomy): Eukaryota > Metazoa > Arthropoda > Insecta > Diptera > Culicidae > Anopheles > Anopheles maculatus. Next base: position 203,836 of record KZ061751.1, read on the forward strand.
ACTGATGATGACAATGATATGATGAACTGCTCGTTAATTAGTGTGACTTTTATTAGACGAGTCTCAGCGGGTACGCGCTACAGCTCGCGTACGAGCATCTCGTTCCAGAAGTTTGTCTGGCGTTTTCGGGAAGTTTCTCCCCCCTCCATGTGAAGTTGGTGTGCGTGTTCTTGGGAGATATTTTCCCCGGAGATCATTTTCACCACGCTACACTGTTCGGTGGGTTCACGGTCTGGAGGACCTAGGGTAGGAGGAGGCGAGCAACATTCCTGTACGGTACGAGCAAATCCCTCGAGGAACTTTCGTCACCTCCGAACCACGGGCATCGACGGTAATCACCGCCGGCGTAAGGTCAGAGCACTTCATTAACGGGTTGGTGTTTGATCTAATTAATTTATAGCATTCTCACGAATGCTGCAACGAAATTCGTACTAACGTGCACGGGAACAGCTCATCTGCAGTGGTTGGAGGATTCTAATGAGCAAAAGTCCACGGGGTCTTCAAGAAAGTCAGTTTTCGGTACATTAGCGAACGTACTTTAACTTGAAGAGCTTCCCATTTAAGCATTTTAATATTTTTGTTTTATTGGAACTATATCCACGAGATCTTGTAGACAAGAACAGTTAGTTAAACCATTTTCTCCGGCAAAGCAACATCCTAGCCAGTATCCTTCTCAGTATCTCTGTATTCTCAGTGTGAGAGCAGGCAAATATTGACCGAACGGATCAAACCTCCACAGCTTTTTTTTTCCCCGCTAGTCTCCAAGATAGTTAATTTGATTGATAACACAGGCGCACATGCCGGCAACAGATGTCGCTAGTGTGCGGATCACTGTTCCGTGGGCATAGATATTCAAAACAAGTAACAAACAATCTGCGGGACACGATTTGTACGATGGTTAGTTAAACACGACCCACAAAACCACCCGGCACGGTAACGCGCTAGTTTCCTGCTGGTTTGCCTCTCCTATCTACCTTCCAGATGCGACAAATGATCAGACATCCCCTAAGACAGGCAAACAGAAAGATGTTCCGTTTCTTGACACTCGACAAGAACTTTTTCCGTTCGCCCTCGTCCTCCTTCGTCGGTACGCACGTCGCTCTACGCCGGCAAAGATGTGAAACGAACATCAATCAGTAAAATAAATAATCTGAAAATTAAACAGAACTGATTGCGCTTCCTCCTATGTACGCTGGTCTCACTCGCCTGCACTGTCCCGGCCGTCGGATGCGTGCGTCTTGGTGGCACGAAAATTCTAACGGTTTGCTGCTGATGAGGGCAACGGTGAGCTGGCCCTGCATTACCAAGCTTCGTTTATCATTACCTTCGATTAAAGTATGTTTTCTCACACCCCGGCGGATGCTGTACGACTCTCGGCGTACCACATTGCAACATCACTCGTAACCCTATCCGGTGGATGGCGATAGTCGTTGCATCAGCTTGCAAAATCATCGCCAAGAGCTCGGCAATGTTGGGAGTTTAAGATGCAGACATCCCGGACGTACGTACGGGAAAAATGTGTTGTGAAACTGTTGGTAGCATACAATCTAGCTCGAAAACCATCTTGCAAGACGTCGAACTATGGGGGTAGAAGAATGGGCACACGCAGGGACGTTCACATTGATCCTTTGACTTGTAATTTCCTGCCGTGTCATGGGCAGAACGATAAACTAACGACACGCGTATCGTATCGGTACGGAAGGCAGCGTACTATGTGTGGATTGTCAGCTTGTAAAGAGTTTTTAAAGCAAGCAAGTTAGTAAATAGGATGAAATTTTGATAAGAAATGTCGAAATAACTGAGAAATTGATTTTTATTGTATAGAATTGTTTCTACATCAATATAAACACATTATAGCACTATTATAGCACCTTAATTTATCGAGATCATGTTGTCCTTATTCTTTAGACCAGATAATAAAGGTTCTTTTATTAAGCTTTATAGCAGTTTTTAAGTACCTCTCTTCTGTTGTTTTTTATAGTAGTTTGTCTTGAACAATTTATATTCTTCACATAAGTATAATGAGTCTTAATCCGTGTTTTAAATTATGTTTATTTCGATATTCCAATCAATAATGTTATTCACAAAATAGAAGCAGTACTTGGGCGGCCCGGTGGTGTTGCGACAGCGGCGCCGGTCTTCACACAGCAGGACCGGAGTTCAAATCTCATCTGGGCCGTTCCCCCATAGTGAGGATTGACTAACCAACTATGCGGTAACAATAATTCTAGAAAGCCAGAAATGGCAGGCATGACCTAAGTGGTCGTTAGGCCAACAAAGAAGAAGAAGAAGAAGCAGTACTTCTACGCTAAATGTTTTAACCAGGTGCAGGAAATGGTTGTCCTCAAAACACATTCGTTCCTTCTTGAGCTACAAATTGATACACGTAATGGCTAGGCTAGGCAATTCAAAATTATTTTTATTTTTAAATACCTTCATACACCAAAGCAAATTCCCAAACGAACCAATCGCCTCAGCTTATTCAATTTCCTTACCGGGTAATAACGGTGTCGAATCGCTTAACTGTTTACCGCTGGCTCACGTACACGTGTCACCCCGAAACGCACGACCAAGAACAAATGCTTTCCAATGACGATTGAAAAACGCATAAACAGCGCCACTCACATCAATGTCCTTCGGATTGTTTGTGTGTTTTTCTTTAGCTAGAAATGCAAAAAAAAAAACACACTGTACCGAAACGAAGCACAGGACACACACACATACACATAAGACAAAACTTCAAAGACGGTTTTGCGTTTCCCCAGAAAAGCAAGCGTAAAGATAACGAGGCTGTGTTGTGAACCCAGCGGAGATCATGTTGATATTGATAATCGAAGGCTGGAATAAATTTAAATAAATATCGTTTGAAGTCCTGTTGTGTTGACTTGCTGCCCCATCTGTCGCGCGGGGCCCATGCTAATGGTTCGAGTTACTCCCTGCGGGTATGGAAAAACAGTTTGGTTGGAACATTTTTTTTTTTTTGTATGCGAACTGCTGAATCGATGTGCAAAAATGTAAAGACGTCATATTTCCATCTTGAACGCTGCTGTCCGTGGAATCGGTTTTACGTTGATGGTTTTTCGGTCAACCTGTCTCCGCCGACATGACATTCCATCGTTTAAACAAACGGCACTTGGTCCGCACGATGAGTCGCAGTCGAGGGTGATTTGGGAAGAAAGCAGAAAGAAAAAAACACAAGACAACTACCCCCGATGATGATATGATGTCTTACAGATAAATTACAATATTTCCGAATCCACCAGCTATCGCACACCGGTTTCGCGGAACATCCGGCCAATGGAATGGAAATTGATGTTTACTTACGGTGCCGGTACGGCACGGTGCATTACGAGGCTCGGGTAAATATAATTACGCCATCGTGATAAAAAAAAACTTTTCCCCCGGCATATGCTGATGATGGGGCGTCCGCTTCCATTGCACCGATGCGCAAAGCAATATCGGAAAGCAATGATAATGTTTCAATAAGAAAATCAAACAACGGTCTGTCTGATATTACCGAGGTCCGAGAGTATTGCGAGATGGGGAGAGAGCGAGAAAAACTGCAACTGTTAGCAACTTCTTGCGCTTGGAAGAAAACCCCCTATAAACATTGGAGTTCTACCAACCATTGGCCCGGCAATGGGAAGAAAAACGAATGGAAATAGTTTGTTTGGCGCGATAAAAAGCGCTAGTCTTGCCCTCCTTGCCATACTCACCACCTAGCCTAGCCTGTGACTGTAGGTTGGTTCCGTTTTCATAAAACAAAGAGAAAGTTAATACAAATTTATTGTTATCAGAAAAGTTTTTTGATTAAACGCACACAGAGAAGAATGCGCGGCTCAGGAAGCACCAGGTACATGAGATGTGGCTTTATCTTGCTGGCTTCCTGACTTGTGGTTCGCTAGCTTGGCAGATGACTTAAGGTGATAGAAGAAATAAAAATCCTGGCCCAACACTACTGTATGATGACTCAGTCTAATCTTATTCGAGCAACAATTGAAGACAGAAAATCGACCAGGTTCACCATTCACCAAATTTTGAAACTCTGATATATTTTAACATAAAATTCTTACTAATGTTGCTATAATTTTTGCTAACCTACAATCCTCTTAGTGCCACCGATGATCTGATTTAAAATTTTGTAAAAGTTATCTCGACGCCCCTCCAGTCTTCGCCGTTTTTGTTCTCCCATTACCAGGAGTTTTGGTTTGCAACTCAAACTCATTTACACACAAATGACTTTTGTTCTATTGGTACAGCGAGTGCATTGCTGTATCCTAAGCTAGAGTTTTTCTTTTTGGTTTACGCTTCGTTGAAGTCAATCAAACAGCCATCACTTGCTTGAAGCTTCTCATGGTTTTAAAGCTAGGTAGTGTTTTCATATCGATTTCTATATTTATAGTATATTGTTTTAAGGAACAGCACCATCACCAACAGATTGATTTTACTAGGTAAATGTTAAGGTAACCTTCATCAGTCGTACCATCTTTTTTTCAGCAGTCCACACGGTTCGGGTAATCGCAGGTGCTTGATACCAGATTGAAGTAAAGCCCGTTCGTACAGCTATACTTCCAGGAAGTGAAAAATGCTCTGCAGAGAGTAAACAGATCAGGATTAGTGTGCTGTGCACAGGAGGTTTGGTATTGCTTACCCATTCGGAATGCATCGGTAGTAGACGCTGCAGTTGTTCGGATCACGGACGTATCCATTTCTGGGACACACGGTTGGCAAGATGGAGGGCTTAGCCGTTGTAGTTGTGGTCGTTATTGGCTTAGTTGTGGTCGTGATAGGTTTTGTGGTGGTAGTGGTTAGCTTGGTAGTAGTTGTGATAGGCTTCGTAGTTGTCGTAGTGGTAGCCTTAGTTGTGGTGGTGGTGGTGGTGCTAGATTCTCCCGGGATCCGTCTGTTCAAGCCCGTGTTGACAGCCGTCAGCAATGGGTAACTTCCCAATCCACACTTGTTCTTCACATCGTCATTCTCCATCGCGAACAGCGCCAATCCCGCTATGCCACGCGTTATTGCGTACGTACCCTTCAGCTTGATCGTTCGGTCCTGTTCGAAGGTGGCCCAGACACGCTTGTTGTGGGCATAGTACGCCTGCTGAATCCCGTCCAATACTGTCTCCCAGCCAGCTTTCGCTCGTTCCACGCACAGCTCCGGGTAGGACATCAAACCTTCCGTCGTTGTGTACTGTCCTTCGTCTGCTCGTCCAGCAGTTCTTGCCCCGACGCCCGTTTCGTTCGTGTAGTACAGCTTCATGACGTTCGCCGAAGCGGTAACTCCCAGGATCAACTTGGAAGCGGGCGCTCCCGCCGCTATCCAACCGGTCACGATCGAATCCACGTTCAGTTGAGTTTCGTAGAGTGATGTCTCCTTGCCACTGGAATAGAGTGCAGACTGGTGACCCGTCTTACCGTCCCAGAAGTTGTGCAAATCGAACGCCATAATGTTAAAAAAGTCGACGGACTTGCTCAAGCTCGGCACATCATAGCTGGACATAAAGAAATCGTTGGTGGGCGCTACAGTGATCGACAGCACTAGCCCGTACATGCGCATGTTCGCTGACAGTTCCGCGATAAAGGACACAAAGTTGTAACGATCCTCCGGGTTGCCACCCTTCAGCACTGGGTACTGCCAGTAAAAGTCTAGCCCATCGAATTGGTACTGCTGGATCAGTAGGTTCATGATCGAGGACACTGCAGTGCTGCGCAGTTCGGCCGACTTCATCACACCGGACAATATTTTCGACCCAGAAAGGATCGTGCTCAGTCCGATCATACACTTAACGCTCGGATTCCGCTGACAGATGGATTTGAATCGTGTGAAGCCTCCATTCGTAACATCGGTGAAGCTGTCCAGCATCTGTATCTTACCGGCGGCCGTGAGTGTGATCGAGCTGTACACGATGTGCGTGCAGAGATTGGAATTGATATCCTCGATCGTCACTTTACCGTCCGCGACACGGTACGTGGCCTGGTTGTCGAAGAAACAAAACACTTTGTCTGAAATGATGCCAATGTTACAATGTGATTAGTAGATCAGTACCTGTTTTGACTTGAGAATATGAAAATATAACTTAACTATAACTAAAAGAAACTCAAACCCGATTTGTGGAAGGATTAAAATGTATTTAATAAAAAAGGTTTTCGAGAGATGGCTTAGCACTAAACGCACAATAATAACTTATGCAGTACAATCGGTGTAGCTGAGATACGTGCAGTTGTTGGTTTTCGGGTCAAAGTAAAGATTAGTCGGACACTTCAGTAGCCAGTTGCTTTGTACGGGCCTGCGGAATAAAAAGGAATTATGAGATAAGGGTCTGTAACTTTGCTTTTGTCGTTCGCATTTTGACTTACAGTCCAGGGTAGCACTGGTAGAACTGAGCGCAATTGGTGGGATCTCGCAGATATCCACTCGCTGGGCAGACCAGCTTTTGGGCGGGACGAGCAGTAGTGGTCGTGGTAGTGGTGTATCTGTTTGTAGTCGTAGTTGTAGTCGTAATAGGACGTGTCGTTGTTGTTGTGGCCGGTGTTGTGGTGGTGGTTACGGCCGGTTTTTGTGTTGTTCCTGGCGTTGCACCTCCCGAACCGAACACTTCCCTGTACACGGCCGACGTGATCGGATGCTGTCCCTCGCCACAGATTCCCCTGGCATCGTCGGACTCGATCGACCAGACCATAACGCCACCGAGATTCTGCTTTTTGGCGTACTGTACCTTAAGCGCGATAGAGTACGTGTTGTCGTACGATATCCACTGATTGCCTCGGAAAGCATACGGAACCTGCTGTTCATTACTGAAAGCTTGCGTGTAACCTCCTGAGTTTAACTTTTCACAAACTTCCAGATAGGAGAGTGTTCCCGGCTCCAGCGTGTAAGGTCCTGCATCTCCTGGACCTGCTGTTGGTGCTCCAACACGGGTGTCAGTCGTTGACGATAGCTTGAAGGTGTGTCCAAATACGGGAACTCCAAGGTTTAGCTTCGATGGGGCGAGTCCAGCACCAAGCCAAGCCTTCACACAAGCGTCCTGTAGAAAAGAAAAACTTGCAGTTACTAGGAAGCAAACGAAGTAGATCCTTGTGCTCAGTGTTACTCACCACATTGAGCATACTGGTGGTGAAACCAGTCTCCCATGAGTTCGGATACATTGGTGCGTTCGCACCCGTCTGAGCATCCCAGTACGCATGCAGATCGTACGCCATCAGGTTGACGAAATGTACGTACTTATTGATCTCCGGCACATCGTACGCCGATCGCAGATAATCCGCCGTGGCAGCAGTCGCAATCGACAGAAGCAACCCTTCCTGATCGAACCTCGCGCGAAGATCACGCAGCAGCTTTATGAAGCCAACGCGATCTTCCGGCAAACCACCACGCAGCGTCGGATACTCCCAATCCACATCGAACCCATCGAACCCGTACCGCTTCACGAACGATACGGCCGACTCGACGAACACGGCACGCAGCAGATCCGAGTTGGCCATCGTGGAGTACGACGAGGAACCCTCGTTCCATCCACCAATCGCTACCATCAGCTTAACGTTCGGGTTGCGCTGCTTGAGCTGCACGAAGCGTGAGTATCCACCGAGACTGATGTCGAGCCAGCTGTCCAGAATCTTCACATTTCCCTTCGTGTCGAGCCCAACGAACGTGTAGATGATGTGTGTGCATAGGTTAGGGTTGATGTTTTCCACGTCGTACTTTCCATTGCCAATTCGGTACGTTGCCCAGCTTCCAAAGTAACACACAACACGATCTACAGGTGAGACAGAAGCAACAAAATAATCGGGAACAGATTATTAATAGTGCAGATATCGAGCAGCCCGGAAAACAAGACATGTGGTAAGGATTACGTAAACTTTCCTTATTAGTCGCCATTGAAAGATCAACATACAAGAACATCAATAAAACACAAACACACAGAACGAAAATAGTAATCTGTGCTCTCTTGGTACGCGCGGATCTTTACTAAACGATTTTCGCGAGAACACTTCCAGCTGTGATAGGAGCACTTTTGGACAGAATTGACAGCAATAATAATCGAATGTTTCCTTCCGATCCTAATACCGATCGATCACTTAGTCTACAGTAGTATCATTCCCATATATTTTTTTTGCATACCGGTAGCTGCGTTGATACTAGCAATGCTGATCAGCAGTAATCCAGCTACCACGGCAGCCTTCATTGCTGACACGGTGGATGTAATGAACGCTTTTCCAGAATTTGTAAAACACCCAAATCACTTCTCAAACACTTGCTATGGCACTAGCTTGCAGGATTAACTCTTGCAAGAACTTGCTCACAAATCGTTCACTTTCCGACACGGGTACGGAACTGAACTGAACCATCGGACACATGGTGACAGCCATTTTTATACCACAATTCGGTGAGCTCCTGTGCCGAATTTAGCGACACGAGATAAGCGTGCGATTTTACCACCGGAACGATTACTTTATCTTGCGTGATCTGCAAAATGATGCTGGCAGAACATCGTCCTGTGTGCGCTTGGCAAACAATGTGTGTGTGAAGGGAAGGTGAATCTCAAAAAATAAAATGATAAACTCGGCTGATGATAACGAAGTTTTGGATGTAAAGTAAATGTTGAATTGCTGGATTAAGTATTTTGCAGCGACCGGAAGTAATTCGATTCATCTAGAGCATTATTCCACCAAGACTGTTATAGCTGCAATGGTTAATATGGTTATAAGCTATAAGAAATTTAATGATTATTAAAAATATTTATTTACTTCATTCATCTCTTTTAAATCTTCTTGTCCCGAATTTCGTTCGTTCTATTCGATTGACTGAAGAACTTTCTCCATCATAATCATCCCCTTCAAAACCCTATTTTTCTGTTTTCTCTTTCATTTCTCAATGCTTCTGTCAAAATCTGGCTAAGGAAAAACGAAAATTGTTTTCTTTTTTAACACACCCCCTTTTTCGGGCTTATCTAATTCACGCTAATTGGATCCCGAGAGAGGTAGAGCAGGAGCCTTCGCGTAGCCGACATCCCGGTGCGTTCTCGAGAGACGCGCACATGTCAGACACGTGCCATGATTAAATCGAATCCAAGTGATGCTTGGAACGATGCTGTCTCATTTGATTTTTCCCTCCAAATAAATAAGTAATTGCTCCATAAATTCAAGTAATTGATGACGAAAATGTTTTTCTTCTGCAATAGATTTATCAATTGTATGAAAGAGATCACAGAATATTTTATTTACGTTAAGAGAAAGGCGCAAAGATGTTATGAGGTACTGCATAAGAAATTGGAATATTAAACTACAACTTTGTTGTATCAGCAGCAACATTATTTTGAGCTTTTTTATCAACTACAGAAGACAGTGGTCCATTTACATTCAATTCTAAAAGCTGCTAAGCGAGATTTTCAGAAACGTCTTATCGTAGTGTATGAAAAAGTAATCAGTTCTTCAACAAGATCCTTTAGACATTATACGATGTACACTTAAGATCTCAACGTTTAGCTTGAGACACGAGACAAACGTAGAACGAACATCTAGATTTTATTCTCGGCAAAACTAACCACCGACGATATGTTGTCTAGTGTCCGTCCTTTGTTATGTTTGATAGCAAATTACTGTAGCTGGCTCGTATTCACTAATGTAGTTAAGTTATCTGTTGGTGTGACTGCGATTGTTAGGCTAGAGCGTGTACAACGCAAGTTCACGCGACTTGTCACTCGGCGGTTCCTTACAGAGTCCTCCAGTCCTTATCGCTGTATTTTCTTAGAACTTGATTATATGCAATCCCGTCATCCACATTTGCAATCTTGCTTTATCGCTAGACTTTTTGCCAACAACGTCGATGCTTCCTTCTTTGCTGTACTTCTCTCTACGTTACTTCCCATCACCTATGGGTATGGGATCTTAGCCACATCTTCCTACTAGGCTGACGCGTTGCGTTGCGCCAGAATGATCCTCTCCTTAGAGGGTGCAAGGGGCATTCAACAACTCTCAGCATCAATTTGAGCATCATTTCCTCTTGGTTATTGTTTTTCGTTCTCGTCGTTAAGCTACCTCTTCCTTATCTTTTCCTGGATATTAATTTAAAGACACATTATTAAGCCTCGTTGACAGCGTTGCCTTAAAAATTCCCGAAACTACACCCAGCAAGACGACATATCCTGAAATCAATCTGTAGTATTAAACATTTCATATTAATATCAGCTCTATTAAAGCAAACATTTTCTCTTTTCTTTGCAGGTATGTAACTTCAGTCTTAGTAAAACATCGCTGTAAAAGGTACTCTTTAATCATACACAACTTTAAAACTTACTTTAACACAATCTTTTACAAGACTCCGAGCAGAATTTGTTTGTGTTACAATAATTTAAACCTGTATATAATATTGTCCTCTTATGCCTTCTTATACCGGGCAAAAAAACATAATACCAGGAAGCAAAAAATCAATAGACAAACCCCATATCTAAGCAGAAGCAAAAACCACAAGATAAGGATAAGACAGAGACTGGTATTCCAGCCGTCGATAACTCCTGGTCGATCGCCGCGGAGATATGTTCATTATGGAGGAATGACATTTGGCGTTTATGGCAGTGCCGTTTATTAGCCAATGGTTGCTTTGTTTTATTTTCAAGTTTTGCCTTTGCTCGAAACTTTGCTCAGTGTCTGGATAGAACTAGAGATGAAGAAAAACGGGCAACAAAGGAATATTTCCTGCAGAAAACAGGCATTCCGAATGTGGCAATGTGTGTTGATGGAACAAACGCGAAAAAAAAAAAAAAACATTGTTCCCCCTCTCCAGTTTATGAATCGGTAAAAATCTTACAGCATCAAATTACATATTTATTTCTATCCCCGTATTCGCTTTTAAAATTTGTCGTACGTGCGTTCATTTTCTTCTGCAACTACATAAATCATCACAAAATTTGTGGAAGGTTTTACCGATTCGTTACTAAAGAGCTCGCGGATTTCTTTTCATACAAACCGCGTCGATCGCCGCGGCAATGAGCGATTCATTTTCCCCTTCAAATTTTCCCCATCAAAATTATAGCGCTTTCCCATAAATGAGAGCCACATGAGTGACGATGAGTGCAAAATGAACCGCTTTTTGACAGCGGCGGCGATCGACCAGGAGCTATCGACGGCTGGAATACCAGTCAGAGTCAGAGAGGGAGATCGAGCACAAAAAAAAAATTCTACCATTTTCTCCGGCACCGTATGCAAATTCTTCGCTCGAAACTTGTTAGACAGCACAGTCGTCATATTTCCTCGAAGTCATATTTCAAACTTTTCTTACCTATCCGAACGAGTTCGAGCGCCGCCTCTACCCGCCCGAGTTCCACCCTTGCAGCGGATGTCGAGGAAAATTGTTCTTGTGGGTTTTGTCGTGCCTCCATCCGACCTCCCACATTGCCATGTTGCTGTCCACAATTTGCATTGTGGTTGTCGGCACCGGCTCTCCACTCTCTCCACCTGGCGCACAGCAGATAGGTTTTCAATGTGCTCGGTATGTAGGCGACAGAATACGCACGGAATAAACAATGGGGCAAAAAACTGGCCAAGCTTCGCACCAATTTGTCCTCACTGGTTGGAAAGTTTTGCCCACCGGCTCCACTCGAACACCCTGCTGGAAAACTCCGACGCCTTCCGTGATCCGTACCCCGTGGAATGGAGTTTGATAAGACACAGACACAACCCCATGGCCCGATGTATCGCCGAACCGTTGTACTTCTGCCGCTGCTCTGAACAGTTCTCGGCCGGTCGTTACACTCGGGTGTTGCTTCTTAAGCAGCGTGAAACTAAACCATCAACAGGAAGTCTTACCACGTGAAAGAAAGCGTACCAAGTGCAAAACCAATCCTTATCGTTCGCTTTTAGCGTAGAAAGAAGCAAAAAAAAAAGATCGTAGGGAATGTTTTGCGGCTGGGAAGAAATATTCAAAACCACTCCTTTTTCTCTATCTTTGTGTTGGTTGGGCCGGACGGGAAAACATTGGTGGGTTGGAAGATGAGATTTTTAAGTTTTTCCACCGCTGGTCCACGGTGCCACACGAACCGAGTCCTCAGTCCCGTAACCGTGTACGGAACGGCTCATGGACAACTTGTTGGTTGTAACGAGTTTTGAAGTTTTGTCGCATAGTTTCATGCTCCGTTGTTGCTTACCCTGTTGTTATCACTCACTCCCGTGCTCTGGCGAGAACATCTACCCACCCACCAACGCTGGCTGGATAGCGTTGTGTGCGTTTTATTCCTTCTGTTTTTTTTCGTTACGAACTTTTAACATTGTTTTCCAACTCTATTCACGTATGCGTATCTGTCCGCTGGTGCGGCTGTATGTGTTCTGTGGTGAAGTCGATCTTTTTTAATCTGTTCCGGTCGGCCAAAGGGAAGCATGAACGTTGGAGGTTGGAGTTGAAGTGAGGGTTTCCACTTCCACGAATTGCTGCTGTTTCGTGCGCATATGATTAAAACCTTATCAGTCGGCAAACAATGTCGGCGCTCAAGTAGGGCAGACCTGGCAATACAACTACGCCAGTAAGAAGATGCGTTTCATTCATGTGTCTCTAGGTGGGGTTTTGGTTGTTTTTTCCGCGCTCTTAGATCTTGATGGCCATGACATTGATTTGTTGAAGTCTTCGTGCAACTTCCGTACATATGTTTTTCAGAATTTTTTACAAGATTTAAACTTTAAGCAATAATTTTCGATTTAAACCATGTTTGTTCGGTTGTTAAAGGAAAACTTTATAAAAGAAAAATCTAGACTCTAACAAAATATGTATGTTTTCCTCTGCTTGATACGAATGATTTCCGTTCAGTTCGTTTTAAATCGATTGTGTCACCTCTGCCTGCATTACCCGCCGGAAATGGAAACTAATCGATCCATGAAATTGACTCTGAGGCATGTGACACTCCCTTAGGGATGTAAGGAAATTTTTAAATTGCTTCCTTTTAAACGTTACTCGTAGAAAATCCCTGTCCCTAGAGCAGAGTATGCATGTTGAATGGCAATTTAAATGCTAACCTAGCTTAAAGAAGTTTTAGGCCTCAATTTGCTGGCATAATCGCTTCCCTCAGGATGATATTTAGTTACATATTTCTTGTTAAACAGCATTTAAAATTTCTTACATTATTGAGCCCCGTAATTTGACTGCTGGCCATGTGAAGGAGTCCATTCCAAGTTCAAGTTCCGTTCAGTTCAGTCCTAATCTATGTAAAAGGACTCTCGGGCGGGTTCCTCCAGAACCATTCTCATAACATGACCAGCCATTCTAGAATTTTTCTATCGTACTCAGCTTAAAGAGGGTTTCGTTGGACAGAGTTCATGTTACAGAGGCGTATGTGAGTATTGAAACTATAAAGAAGTCCGTCACGACAGGTATTGTGAGAGCCCCAGCACACCGGCGCTTATCTCACCACCCATATTGTTGACGGTGCCAAATTTAGACCCCATAGGTGAGCTTTTGGACAACTTCTAAGTCATGATCATATACCTATACAATACCCCTGCGTAAATGCGTGTTTGTAAGCATCTGATGATTGTTCGTCTTTCGTTGCGATAGTATTGAGGGTGGCTTGCAAGGCCTCTCCCCTGTTTCGTCGGAGGGACTACGCTTCCTAGCTGTTTAAAGTCCCGTAAGAAGCCAGGACAGAAAGGACAACTAGCCGCCTCTAACATGGAGAATAGACGCTAGCTGTCCTCCTCCGCTTCGACCGTTCTATACGCCGGGGACGTATTGAGTCGAAGTAGGGTATGGAGAGCCTTTGTTGACCTTCAAGAGGCGTCGGATCCATACCTTACCAGTGCAGTATCGCTACCACACCAGCTTATAGAACGAAGACGTGCTCCGTAGGAGCAGGCCAGCAAAGAAGAAGAGAAGCATCTGATGAGGTTATCAAGACATTTTCGTTTCAAATTGACTTTATTCTTAAACTTGACTACAACTTTAAGATATAAACTCTTCTATAGTTGATACTAGAGAGGAGAATTTTGTTCTGAAACTACTAGGTTCATTCTGAATTCATTTTTCTATATGAAAAATGATATATCCCCATTACTCGGTGACATTCGCCCCAACGATGCGCTTAAGAACGTTTTACACCGGACATCATGTTTACCCGATTTTACGCTAGGGGGCGCTACCATCAATAACGAGAATGTTGGCCTTGGCGAATTTAAGATCACAAGAACAGTCTAGCGTCACAATTCAGCTTGATTGTGTAATGTTACATCTTACAATTCAAATTTTTTAAATGAGCACGAAGCAGAATGCTTAGGGATCATTAATTCTTATAAAATATATTTTAATAACATCAATAAAAGTACTTTAATAAGGATTTTTCTCATTTTATGCATTCATTTTACACTACTTTTGGGAATGATTTTGTTCCACGACAGAAAGTGTGTTTTGTTCCCCCGGAAAACCATTGTTAGTTGATTTGATTTGGTTGGTTCAATCGATGAAAGCCGTTTTTCGCTCTCTCACTGTGTGCGAGGTGAACCGTTGTTACGCACTGGATACTTGGAAGAGGTGAAGCCTTTTCCCAACATCCGCATTAGAGAATGGCCCCCCCCCAAAAAAAAACGGGGTATGCTTTCATGAATCGTTGAAAGAGCGGCTGGCCTTGTAAGTGTTTAGAAACGCATACACGCGCACTCCCATGCGAGCTCGTCAGCTCGTCTGCGCCAGTTCGTCATATTTACATTCATAACTAAATTACCGAGTGATTTGCCATTTTCTGCAACCAGTCCGTAGGAAAGCTGGAGGGACTGGAAGACGGTGACCTTTCCTTGTTTTGCTCTGCCAATCCTTCTTCCCGCATACGAAGACGAACAACGGGCAGCAGACATACCCGCCACAGGCGCGGTTGAAAGAGTGATCACGGAAAGTGATTTATTCAAATTTCACACAAAAACCTCTTCCGAAACCATTATTCTGTACGGATGCGTGTAGCTGTGTGTCCTTTGCCCGTTTTGTTGCATGTGGTTTGACACACGAGCACGGCAAAGAAAAGGACAACCAGGCGGAAACGATTGCGCACGGTATGTGCCGGTGCCGGAGTATTTGCGAACTTTATCAAATTTATGTTGGTAAATTGAAAATTTGTTTCGTCGCCCTGAAGGATGTATTGCGCAAAAAAAAAAAAACAAACGGGGAGAGCCTTCGCATGTGTGTAGCGAAAGTGTTCTTTCGGTAGATTTGTAAACATTTTTAAATATTTAACTTTCATATCCGACTTAAATACATCCACAAACACAGGGAAGAAGGAAGTTTGTTGCAGAACCGACACAATTGGCAGTTTTGCTACCGTCATGCTAAAAATAAACCTCAAACATTATGCTGAAACAGCACCAACATCCATCAAGAAAAGCACAACCTCGACCATAAATATCAGCAAAAGTGGAGCACGGAAATCGTTTTTCGCAAATGATGAATATTAACCGAACCGAGAAGTCATTTTTATTTTAATGAATTGCCACCAGCGCACTACTCCCGAACCCACACACACAAAACAAAATTTTAAGGGGGAAGAAAATTAACATTCTTGTGTTCTCACCCTCGTGATACTCCATCTGGATCGTACTACTATCTGTGCACATCCACAACGCAAACCCTCACCCGTCTTTCGATAAGAATTCAAGAAGGAACCCAGCGGGGCAAAAGAAAAACCGTACCAAGGAGTAGAAAAAAACACACACCCAAGATTCACTCCACCAAGGACACCAGGGAGTTACAACCCCGAAAGAAGAAGAAAAAAAAAACGCCATCAAAAACCCCGAGCGAGCGCGCACGGGAAGCAAATGCGAATGTAATCAATTTTAAATGCGAAATAAAATGATTCCATTTTCCCATCCATCGGGTTCGCGCCCGGCTCACAAAACTCCGCCCCAGCCAGGAGGGACGACAGTTGGTCACGGTGTCATTTATGGATGCTCGGGCGTAAATGCGCGTTCGCTTCTCTAACTTCGTGCAACGGCCCGCCTAACGGCTAACAGGCTAATCTTTGGTGTGCGCGTTGTGCGAGTGTTTGCTCTTTAAGTGGGCGCTCTTTTTGCTGCTGCTGGTGCTGCTGGCGAGAATCTTGCGCTGTCCGTCCCGTACCTTTCGCGTATGGAAAACCGCGTTTGAAGATGTCACCGGAGCGTCATCGTCAGATAACGGGCTGCGGGATGATTAATGGGCGAGTTGCGAGCGGTAGCCGCGGCCTGTCGCAGCTGCCGTGATTTTTGCCACGTTGCGCAATTTGGGACGCCTTTGGGATTGCTGGAGGTGATTTTGGTTGGAAGGGAGGTGGTAGAGGAGGGATAAAGAAAAGTTTGTTAGAAAAGTGTGCATAATAAGTGAAAGATGGATGGGTGACATCGGTCGGTTGAAGATGATGGCGATGTAACGGTTGAAATGGTTACGAAATTAACGTTACCTAATGCGCAACGGATGCCAAGGTGTGTTTGGCTTGTGTGGGGAGATAAGACATTAATGTTTGCATTTGATTGCTAGATTTTTGCTCGAAAATTTTTGCTAATGAGATAAGTCCAGTGGCTTCATTTACTATAAATTTTTAAATGATTTTTAAATTGACTGATTGCGATCGTCATTCTTAATTAATAACTTGCATTTATCCTTGAATTGATATCAAGAATTATTAAACCGAAAAAAAGCCTAAATGTATGCAATATATTGTTCTTTCTTTATTGGAGAAGAAAACTCGCGACTTCGTTTAAGGTAGATAATCTGCTTAATAAAGATTAGGAACTCTTGTGATAACTAATCCTCTTCGTATATATCTGACATAAGTGACAGTATGAAGCGTTTGACCTTCCTTAAAATAAATTGACACAATTTCTCTTATAAACCAAAGTTGGTCCTTTTTGCATACATTCTGGCGCCACGCCGCGCTATGTTTCTGAGAAATTTGATGTTTTTTTAGTTAGACCTGTGTTTTGTTGACTAAACATCAAAAACAATTAATTAGCAGGTGTTGAAAATCGATTTCTTGGCTACAGCCGGTATCTGTCCATTAGCTAGTACAGAGGTTGATAAGATGCAGAAAACGGGTTTGAGCTTGGAACCAAATTCCTTCCCTTATGTCGGGGAACGCTATGCATGGCTCAAAGAAGATGGTCGTCGATGGTTGGTTCTACTGTTTTGTCACCTGGATTCCAACGTTACTAGGAATGATGGAAGTTCTTCGAGGTGATTGTTGTATGGATTTGTTGGAAGATCCTTTATCATGAGTGCTAAGAACCCTAACGCTGTCAAAGGCTTCATAAGTGCTCTGCATATATCAGCGATGGATGTGTTGTTGGAAAGTTCAGTTTCTATTTTTAGAAAACATCGCAGTCAGTTTTGTCTTTCAGAACAAATTCGTCGTCAAAGAGAGACTAAATATGTTCATTTGCATACATTTAGGCGTCATACTACGGACGCAAATGTTACAACAATGTTTCTTCCTAATTTTAAAATATTTCGTTATTTATACCCACATAACGCACAGCCTAAAACTCAACTACCTCTTCAAGTGGTTAAAAATATGTTCCTTTTTTTCCCGAAGGACTCCACTCGAAAACTCCGCCAGAGTTCTTCTTGCACTTGAGCCCATCCGTCGTCTAACCATTTGCAGCCGAACTGGGGTGATGACTAATTTCGCGACGTGCCGCTACGAACACAGCAACCCTTAAAACCCGCGCCATAAGCCCGAACCGGCAGGACCTCTCAATTCTCGGTCCCGCAAAAATGCCAACGGAGCTATGCGTTTGGCCGTGCGTTCCGCTCAATCTATCAATCATGCTACGGGGTGGTAAAGAGCCAGCCAGCAAAGCCAGCTCCGGGTTGACACGAGGGTTTGACGAGATATTAGATTAAAGGGTATGCGTGTGTACTGATTTTCAGCGATGTTGCTTCGTTTTGGAAGGAGAGGTGTGTTTTTCTGTTCACTTTTTTTTGGAAGAACCGATGTTGTCGATTTCGTTGCGAACGATACCCCCCAAAAAGCCCGTTTTTCTCGTGGCTTGCCAATTTATATTGGCGGAAATTTCTCCACTGTGTAGAGCACGTAGTTTCGGGAGGTTTTTTTTTTTGTTGCTCACTTTCTCGTTCACACTCACACTTGCTCACACCAACATTTGTCGATTCACGGGACACTCATGTTCCGGTTATTTGCAAAATCACGTTCGCCGACCGTGAAAATTGAACCTGTCAGCCACTTCAGACGAGCGTCCTACCGTCGGCCCGGATAGGTAAACTAACAACCAATCGAACCCCGGGCACCCTACGACATTTTAATACACCAATATGCTACCGGTGTGTTTTGTGCGCCGAAGGGGGTTTTTTCAAGTTCCCGGCAAAATGGCATCACCCCACTCGAACTGGCACGTACTCGTGGACGTGTACCGGGCCGCAGCGGGACGCTTTTTGCGAAATATTAATAATGAAACTAACTATCGCTTTGAATCAGTTGATTGAAATTTTATAAAACTGGTGTCTCTGGGCCGCCCCAGGAGCCGGTCGAGCAATGGTGCTTATCAGCGCTGATTGTTTCTGTACGCAAGGCGAATAATTGTCTGTAGCGGTTTTTTTAGGGGGGGGGGCAGGACTCAGCACAGACACGATAAATACGTGCACGTGCAGGGATGTCTACTGATTTGGAGCAATGCATTTCAACACTGTCTTAAACTATTTTCTCTTCCGTACCGGAAATATGTGCCAACTGAGTTTTTCCCCCGAGATTGTTGTGGCGGACACCATATTGCTGGCGTGAGTTAATAAACCAGAAATGAATTGTAGCTTGCACCAGCGCCCCTCGAGCAGTGCCGGGAACAATTGAGCACAAAAACCCCGTTTAGATTTAAACAGCATCAAAACACTTGGACAGGAAAAAAAACCCCCGGGAGCGAAAAACACGAATGAGAAAGTAAAGTTTTTCTCCGTAATTTGACGTTACTTGTCCGAAAAATGAGCCAAAAGCTGTGTGCCGGTTCCGTTTTCTTTTCGCTGGACGAACTGCAATCGAACACACACACACCGAAACAGTGCTGGTTAGTTGCGGCAAACCCATAAAAGTAATGTAAAAATGTTAGTTACATTTTATTGGATTGCTGCCGTTCACTTCCACTGCTGGTACCGCTGAGCCCTTTTCCTCAAAAAAACTGCAACTCAATTTTATTGGATACTGCGCTGAAATTTGGCCACAGCTTTTTCTTGCTGTTGCTGTATCGGTGGCAAAAGAAAATTCTGCGACGTTCTGCACACTGAAGTTTAATGTAGTTTTATTTCGTAGTTCGTTTACTGCGCTTACCTTGCTCCTGGTTTTTTGCTCGGCACGGAGTTTTGAGCTTTCTTTTCGTTTCCTTCCTGATTTGGTCCTGGTTGGTACTGGTCTCTGATTGACTTGGCCTGGCTAGAATGGTAGGAAATGTACGTTTGTTTCAATCTCGCTCTCTCTCTCTCTCTGCTGTTGTAGTTATGTTGAAGTTGTGCCAAGAATTTAATTTTTCTATTGAAAAGTAATTTTGTCGCTTAGCTAAAGTGACATCAAGCTGACAGTAAGAGTTGGTTAATGAAAGCGGCGAAAGAGAACAACAAAAAGTCTCAGATTGTATAGTTATCGGGCAGTAGGGACTATTGAATGCAATTTTTGATTTAGTTTTTTGGCCGAAGAAACTGTCTTTTCTTTTCTTGAGTTGAGTAAACAATCTTCTAATCGAAATAAATTCGAATTACTTCACCTTCCACGTAACATCCGGTCGGTGACGGGAAGAACTAGTACAAAACAAAAGAGTTAAATAAATAAATCAGCTCAAGGCACGAAAAAACTGCATCTCAAAGATGACATTCCACGAAGTTTGTGCGAAAAAGTTGATAAAGATCTTCGACGTTTCCAGATTTTCGTTACATGTTGCAACATTCGCTTTGCTCCATTTATTGCTATCCGTCGCCAAACAGGCTCCAGAGTTCCCTGGGTTGTATTTATTTGTTCCCGGTTCGGCTGATGAAATGTGTTTGCCAGCCAGTTCTGCTGGATCATGTTTTTTTCCCCCGTTGACATTCTTATCTATTTCTTGCTTCCCGATGACGGTAACCGGAAGCACGGAATGGGCCCGAATAGTTCATTTACGGAACGGGTTGTGTGTATCGGTTGCCAAAAATGTTACATCGATAGGACATTACGTTATGCAGTTGCAGAAAGAATGTCCAGCGTTTTTTTTTTGGTGTTAGAATCCAGAACGACATGAGTTTGCTTAATGTATTTGGCGTGTCTGATAACAAAACAAGATGAAAATGACAGTTGTTTTATGTAAGACTTTTGCTCTGGTTGGGAATTGTGTAATCTATTTCCATAATTATGCCATATCCTTTTTATTTTCCAATACTTATATGAAGCGCTTCCAAGAAAGCAAATAAGTATGTGACTCGATTCCCTTTTTTTGTGTTCAAGGAGGACTTCAAGAACTTCCCAGTAACCGGACTTAAACGATAGTATATTAATACGTCTCATTTGTTTACCAATCAACACCTCAACGCTTTGGTGTGGCTTTTAGTGAAGTGATTGAATAAATATCCATCGATACCCCAGACACACGGCACCATACAGGAAGAAAGAGTTAAAGGAGTTTTCCCCAAGGGAAAACGAACAAACAAAGGGGGAGAGCAAAAAGCTAGTAAAGTACAAAGAAAAAGGGTGAACAGCATAACACAGGACATTTCCGTACGAAAGAGTTCGATCGGGAAATATTAGCCCCGGTGACCAATCTGACATTGACGGCCATTATTCAATGGTAACGGTTGCGCTTTCCCCATTTGATCATAGTTTTGGGTTGCTGGAATGATTCGTTCCATTTAATCGAGTGGTAGAGGGGACACGAGAAAAAATGAGAAAATTGGAAATGGAAATCAATGGTCTCACTTCATCAACTATAAGTGGGTTAATCGGGGTATAGTTGCCTAAACAAAAGAAGTTAGGAAAAAGGCACCCATAATGGTACTCGATGTATGTTTCGGCATCGAAAAGGGTAGCTACTCTGTTGTGTTTAATTGTTGTGTTGTATAGCCTTTTAGGGAATGTTGATTAAATGTTCGATGAAATTGATAAGATTATTATTGTACGTATGAAGTAAAAATGACAGTATGAATGGTATTCGATTGGTGTTAGTTTGAGCGCTTCTGAAGGTCTTCTGATGTTGTCGTTGTAGCTTTTGAAAATTTGAGCCATTAAATTTTTCAGAAATTTTTACCTGAAGCTCAATAAAACAAATGATATATTGTTTCGCGTTCTATTGAAGCCATATCTTATCAAGATGAGCTTGATGTACTTCTGATCAAGAATTCTGGGAAACTAATCCATCGATTTAATTTGACTTTGAGTAGGACTTCTGACATCTTCTTGAAGAGCTTTAACGAGTATTTTTTCGAAAATTTTTTACCAGAATAATTGCATTCTATCCTGTCTTCCGGATACTCTTTACAGTCCAACGTCCTCATCAACTAAGAGTTTAATGTCATAATGTGTTTATAATCGCTTACCACCAATCATTCATAGGCGAATTTGATTAGTTTTGTCTTGATGAATGTCTTTTATTATTAAATGATCAACTTGTGTAAACAGAAAAGTAAAAAAAAACATATTGTTCTGATGGAATTTCCTGTACCTTATATAAGCTATCTTAAAGCGTCTTAAGGGTGTCTTTTGTGACAGTTACTATTAAAACATGCTATGGAAATTGAAGATAGATCGCTAATTGATCGAATGAGGTTCCTAAATATTGGATAAATCAGTTACTTACTACCTTTTACGCGATTCACTTAAAGCCCACTATAACTGATAATACGTACCGACGTATGTCCAAAGCATGTCCAAACCTTCGCAAACGTCATCTTGGTCGGATAAAATGGAATCATAAATTTTTATTGATTTCTGTCCTAGTCAACCCATCTCCTACCGGGACCGGCAAAGCACATCCTCATCCCTCCCAGCCAGATTGCCAAAGCCCGTATCCAACAAACCCATTCGACCGGAACGTTTGGTCCTTCGGCAGTGCCGAATATCGATGCCCTTTGGTGCCGGAACGCACCGAAAGCACGACCAAAAGGTTGGTCAGCCTTTTAATTCCATACCGACCAGAACACCCGAGATCGGTCTTTGGCAGATTTTCCGGCTGATTTGGTCAGAGGGGATTTCAGTGAGTGGAGGAAGGAGGAGTACCCTCTCTGGGTACAGAGGGCAGTAAAAAACCTTGACGACCGGTGTTCACTTTTTTTCCGGGAGCCAAACGCTGGAAGGTTCCGGCAGGTGAGTTGGGTATGACCGAGTTGGGAACGACTCGTCGTCGTATGGGAAAGCTCAGGTACCGAGCATTTATTTGTGTATCGAATTTATTGTCCGGATAACCGTCCGGCATCTTTGCAAGATCGATTGGATTGCCAGACTCTGGGTACGGTTCAAGATGATGGCAAAAAGGTTAGCTCGGTAGCAGCGAGAGTCTGCCTGGAGGTCCTAAACGGGCGGACAGAGCAGCCGTTTCCAATCGATCCTCACGTTACGAGTACGAGATGGTGCTATAATATGTAAAATCTCCGAGGAAAACTCCGTATCCCACTTTCATGCCTCGATCTTCGTCGAAATTGGATACTGACCACTTCGCTCAGGCTGCAAAACAGGCCGCAATTCGTTCGGTACACCAAGGTTTCGCCCAGGATTTATTACATCTCATTGAGTGAGCAAATCGGCAGACGGAGCAATGGGCAGAAATCGTACGACTTTTCTTGCGGATGCGGACAACAACGAAGACCGTGCCAGGATCGATATCCTTACTGCTTTGCTGGAAATGTGCAACAACCAAAAAAAAACCGGCTCCAACTTGCCAGGACACAAACCACGAATGATGGTGGTAGATGGTAGTGGTGTGGTCAACAAGTAAACTAATATTTTCTTTTGTGCCCCGATGGCTGAGCTTTCCATTTCCGTCTTTTTTTGTTAGTTGTTGGTTGCTGTTCCTGTCCACCATTATCCGACCGTATGTATTGGATGGTAAGGTGAAAAACAGGGGAGGAAAATCCACCACCCCCTATCGCTCGCTCACTTGTAACGAGGGAAAATCAAACAGAAGCACAAACGGACAGGTAGCAAAAACCACGACCACGGTGCTGGCCGCTGGCGCACAATCTTGAGAAGCCGTCCAAAAGGAAAGCGATCCTTTCTTCGGCTATGCTGCGGTCCACTGCTGGCTTTGGTTCCGTCGCGACAATTTTGTTTTTGTTCCCCTCTTTGCATTGGTGCTTTTTGTACGTTCCGGTAAAACCGGCGAAAAGTTAAACACAAAAGCTAAAGCTGGATTTATCAAACTCCACTAACAATATTATCCGCAAATATTTGTTCGTGTGATTTTTTCTTCTTGCGCTTCTGTTCGGGATTGTTTTTTTCTTTCTTCCATTCAACGTTGGCGTACAAGTTCGTCTGAGTTTTTTTTTTTATTTTTGCTTCGTTAGCAGGATAGCTTTCAGGGGTTTTTTTTTTATTCGGGACGATGATTGAAGTGATAGGTTGTTTTCGAAACTTGTAATTAGATGCTTTTTTCGAAAAAATCGTTCTTCTGAAATGTATTTTGAGCTTCACTTAGCCTAATCTGTTTTGTATTTGGTTACAGTGGTTCTCAAGAACTTGTTCATCTTTGTTGTGAAATTTTATTTACAAACAAACATGTTTTTATCAGAGTCGCTCTTTTTATTTATCAAATTTTTATGGTTTTCTCCTTGTTTTTTCTTTAATTCTATTCTTCAAAGTTTTTTTTTCTTTTTTACATCATCACTTTGTTTCAATTGTTTGTTCTTACTTTATTTATTTGTTCCTATCTCATTCTATCTATGGTTTTTCGTTTTCAATTATAATTTTTGAACCTTATTTTCCACTTCTGTTTGTTGTTTTATATGTTTTGATTTGTTTTTGACAATATTTTTTAAACATCACAATTTTCATATGCAAAATATAATTTTTAACTTTATTTTTATTAAATTTCAATTTTTTGCATTTTTTTTTAACTTCTTCATTGTTTTTTGTTCATTTTTTACACTATATGACATTTTTTATGTCACTGTTAAACGTTATTTTGACCTGTAATATATTTTTTTATTTATGTGATGTAATTCTTTGTCCTGCTTGTTTTAGATGTGTTCTCTAATGCAATAAAACAATTACATTCCTCCTTCAAACGATTCCACGATTGAAGAAACAATTCAAACCGTCTACTGTCTAGCGTTTACGCTAACTAGATCGACCTGTCACGAGCTTTGACGTTGTGTGTCAAGTTGGGTAAAAAAAGGCGAGCTAAAATGCATTACCTGATAAATTTACTCATCGAACATGGTTGGCAATATTTTGGAGGACCCCTTTCGGCGCTGCGAAGTAAAGTTCTTGTTGTTTTCCCGATTCCGCCTTAGCGCTTCATTTCTGCCGACGCGTTCCGAGCAGTATGCCGTCAGCCAATTTAATGTCTTGACAGTTCAATTCCTTTGATAGCAACCACCTTCGAGGACCATCAGTTTGGTAAACTCAGCTCGCCGTTCCTCCGTCGGTGTGAGTCGGCAGCGGATACGCGTGTTCTCCCACTCCCCCCAGCTCAGTTCTAAAGAATGGTTGCGTAACGATGTATTGTACGACATCGACATTGAATGGGGGGGCAACGCCAGTGCCTGCCCGTGGCATGTGGAGGTGATTGTGAAAACGCTGAAAGCAACATTACACTCCACGAAAACACCTTACCATGGTGCTAGGGGCACTGGCTTGATAGGGGGAAGAACGTTTTCCCGTGATTTCGCACCAAACGCCCACGCGGACGCTCCTTTACCAGACGTTGCAACGTACACAGAATGTGACATGTAAATGATTAATGATTTTATTTTGCCCGTGTGGAAGGAAAATTATCATCTCACCCTGCGGCGGCACACAGCACCGGAGCATGACAGTTACCGAAAACCGTTTATGCTTACAATGCTGCGGTACTTGCCGTTTGATGGGGCTGAAGGCTTTCTTCCGCTGAGGCGCGATTTTCCTTTTTTCGCCAACATATTGTACGACTCAGCGTTTATTCCTGTAAGTGTGTGTGTGTTTGTGTATCTATGTTGCAGGTGATGTTGTGCTTGTATTACGATTGGTTTAGGACGTTGACCAGAAGGACAGGTACTCCCTAAGGATTCTTGATGAAGATAAAGCTACATTCGATCGAAGTTGGTGGAGTTGCGGTGTATCGCTCCACTGCCACCAGGAGCAGTAAATCAACCACCCTAATAGTAAAAGGTCGGAAATATGTTGCATGTTAGCGGTACGACACAAGCTCACCAAAAACTAGCCACTTCCAACGTCTTTTGAGCCACAGTTTGCATCGAAAACGGTTGATGTCACCTCCAAACACTGTCAACGTACAGCACAAAAAGCCGTGAAAGTCTTGCCAGGCAGGCGGTCGAACCCGGATGACAGTAACAAGCGCATATGTCAGGACACTTTGCTCGAAAGGACCACATGCGGCGGACCTGAGCTGAGTGACCGGTGTAATCCTTCCTTCGAAGGATCGGCCGTCCGATCGAAATCGAGGGAAATGTTAAACATCTTCACCATCCTGTACACCCTTGTGGTGCTGGTTTCAGTCGCCGAACCCCGTTCCATGGGTTGCGCTGCTTTTCCCGAGCTTGATTGACAGCGCCGTGCACAGCGGGAGTCCGGGAAGTTGTTGGATTTGGTGAAATTATCAAAGGATACGTTAACTTTCCCGGCAGGAGTTTCTTCGTTCGGTGAGTGTGTTTTCAACCGGCACTCACGGCAGAGTAGTTATAAAATGCAGTGATTTATGTTTACGACAGCGAACGATTCCTGCGAACCTGAAAGCAGCTGTGAATGTGGGAAGGGTGAATGTGTGTGTCGCTATTGTTCCTTACATCCCCTTTTAAATCGATCCCGGGAAATAAAACTATCATAATGTGCCCCGTTTAATGTCTTATTGCTTGCTGGTGTAATTGAGTGTTTCGTATTATTTCATTACAGACTTTATGGTCTGAAGAATAATGCCTGGCAGTGGGATTGTAGTAGTCAATTTCACTCTATGCAATGTACTCGATACGACGCATTTCAGTTATTTCTTAATCTTCAGTTCCACTTATATTTATTCATGAACTTCTCTTGACTTTGACGCTCCGGCGTCTTTGGGCTATTTATTATTTATTTATTTATTTTGTATCGAGCTTCTTACCAGTTACTTTAAATTTGTTTCCATTTCTGCCTATTTTTAATACTTTCTTCAGCTGGTCTATGTCCAGGTCCAAGCCTAGGTCGAAGTCCTGGTCCAAGTCATGGTCCAAGTCCAAGTACAAGTCTAGGTCCAAGTTCAGATCCAAGTACAAGTTCAAATTCAGGTGCAAGTACAGATCCAGTTCCAAATCTAGGTCCAAGTACAAGTCCAGTTCCAAGTCCAGCTACAAAACCACGTTCAATCCAGGTTAAAGTCCATATCCAAGTACATGTAAAGTTCGAAGTCCAGTTCAAGACTAGGTCCAAATTCAAGTCCAAGTCCAAGTCTAGGTCCAAAACCACTTAAAGTCCTGGTTCATGTCCAGGATCAGATCCAGGTATAGTTTCAGACTCAATTCCAGGTACAGGCCCAGGTCCAAGTCCAGGCACTAGTCCAGGTCCAAGCCCAAGTCCTGGGCCAGGTCCAGATCCAAGTCCAGGTTCAAGTCCAGGTCCAAGTCCAGGTCCAAGTCCAGGACCAAGACCAACTTCAAATCCAGTTCCAGGTTCTTCTTCTGTAGTCTTAACTTATTTTTGAAGAAAATTTACTTGCCTTCTTACTAGGTTCACAATGTTTTACGACAATTTAGTTTAAATGTAATATATTAATTTCATTACAACCAAAAATTTAAAATCGTACCACCCATTAACCACCCTCGAAACCGATGGCTTTAAAACGCAACCCCACCAAAACCACATTACCATCGATCATATCCAAGTGCGCTTCAATTATTCACACATTGCCTTCAAACCCGATTTGAGCTGCACGGGTTTTGCATCGCCTTTTTCGTTATGAAATGCTGCTCAATCATTGCTGCCCACCCACCACATACCCGAGAACGGATGGGAGCGAAAATCCTCCAGGACTCCAATGTTCCTGCTGTACATCGTTATGTTTGCAGGTGTGAAAACTATCATACAAATCACTTCCCGCGCTTCCTCCTCGCTGATGCCCGCCCAACGCTACCGAACTCCCAATCGTTACAACCACAATCGGGGCTGCTGCTGCTGCTACAGGACCATTACCATGACTACCCTTTTCGATGGGAGAGGGGAAAAAAACAGAGGAAGAAGGCAAAAAACAAGGAGCAGAAAGGGCAACGCCGAGATAACCGCTACCGTGAACGTGTACGCGATGCGCTATGCAGTGCAACGTAACAGCAACAACAACGAAAAAAAGCCAACCAGCCCTTGCGGCGAACAAATAACAACTGTAACATTTCTATCAAACATTTCCGAGCGAATAAGTTTACGAGCAATCGAATTGTTTCCAGCGACCACCACCATCACTACGGTGCCGCTTGCCGGGGCCGGTGCGATCGTTCTGGTTGCGGGTTTTGTGGAAAGTTCATTCTGCCGGAAAAACCTGCAATGCATCCTTTTGCTGCACCCGGTGCCCCGCTTTGCTCCACAAATGATTCACATTCTCGGGTTTTTTGGTGAAAGCGATGCAGGTGGTCAAGGTGAAATATTCGTATACCAAGGAGCAGGAATTGTTGGGATGCAAGGGTTTTGGAGGAGAGCGAGTTGAGAGAACAGACGAACTGATGATTACAGATTCATTGCCAGAAGGGATTTTTCTTGCGAGCGGATGGTTTGCGGTTTTCCGACGTACTGTGGAGCGATCCGATCTGGAGTGGAGATTTGAACAATTACATGGTACTTGTTTCTGTAACACCCGTCTGTGTGCTGTGCTGTGAGCAGAGAGCAACCGATTGAAGCTACTTATCTTGCGGCTAAATGAGTTGGCTTATCGAGTAAGGATGTTTTTCACGATGTTTTCTTTGTCGTTTCAGAGTGTCAGAAGAGCAAAAATATTTCACTTTTTAGGACTTAATTTTTTAATTATATTCTAGCAACAACGCCATCCCTAGTTTACGTTCTCTGCATAAAATAAAAACAAAAAAAAAGCTGCGAATGCACCAGTCGCTGGTAACTACTCTGATTACCTCGATAAATCATGGTTTACTTTCCACCATTTGTATCAACACAGCAACACGAACGCGATCCTTATCATTATGCGTTCCACTCATGCAATCGGCAACCAGGCTACTCGTATGCACCATATTTGGCTCAACGGTTTGCTTTGGCTGCTCAAGCACAGCACAGAGTGCACCGCTTAGAGTTAAATCGATCCAATGCCGGGTGGAACAACATTTGCATCCACTGGTTGTTGTGCGTTTCGTAAATTAACACTTGTAAACCTGTGAATAATGCGATGAATACCTTTCAATCGGTAAATATGTTGTGTTTTTTGCGGTTGGAGTGAGCGATAAAGAGCGCATTTTGTAAAGAACAGCAGCATACAGAAGTATGTTTGATTGCTTTATTAGGTGTGCGGTTTGAGACTCAGAAATCGTTTGCTTAATTTTTGTTTTAAACAATCCAATCGCAGAATATGCTATAAAAAAATTTACATTTGGATTGTTTAATTGTTCCATTTCATTTAAATGTACGAACTTTACAACAAAAGGGGATTGTACTTACTTACTTATCAGGCGCTTAAACCGCTTCGCGGTCTTGGCCTGCTGCAACAATCCTCGATACTGCTCACTGAGCATCTTCCTCTCGAACGCAGCTAAGAGGGTTTCGTGAGTTTTGGACAGAGTCCATGTCTCAGAGACGTATATGAGTACTGGGACTAATAAGGTTCTATACAGTCCCAGCTTTGTCCGTCGCGATAGGTATTTTGAGTGGAGAGAGGTTGTAGTATACCAGTGCGAACTTTTGACCCCAGATAGATGAAGTTTTGGACGACCTCGAAGGTGCGATCACCTATCTGTACATCACCCCTGCGTAAATCAGTGTTTGTTAGCAGGGCTGCTGGTGGTTCCACCATCATTTTGGTTTTGCCTCGTTGATCTCCAACCCGAGGTTCAGTGCCGCATGTTCGATCCTTTGGTAAACTTCTGCTACATAGGAGAGCCTCAAGCCAATGATGTCTATGTCATCAGCGTATGCCAAGATCTGGAGTGACTTATAGAAGATGGTCCCCGAAGTTTCCACCTCCGAGTCTCGGATGGCCTTCTCTAGCGCTGGGGATTGTATTGAAATTTAAAATAAACAAAACAGGGAATACTCGGCTCAACCATTGATAGTATAAATTTTAGATAAAATTTATGGATAAAAGGTGCAATAAAAGATCTCACTACGCCGGCAGTGCATTGAGTTTTACTCGTTTGCTTTGCTTGTTGTACAAAAACAACGATTCAATTGTTTTAAATATTTGCTATAATTATTTAACATATTTTTCTGCTTTGATTAACTGACTTTTTCAGTTCAGAAGGGTGGATTTGAACGTTTGGGTAATGGTTATGCATTTTAAAATAAAAAAAAAATCCATAACAATAAGATCAGTGTATGAATGAGTAATTTTAAATCAAGAAAAGGTTAAAATACATTGCAAACAAACAAAAATAAATTTTTAAAACGCTGTCACCACAAAGAGAGGACAAGAAAATTCTTTAAAAAAATCCTTTAAAATTAAAAAAACACAATTAAATATTGTAAGACAGAAAGAAACGCTAATAAGAAAGCTAGATATCGAAAAATGAAAAGAAACCGGACAAGAAATTAAGAAACATCTTAATAAATCTTAAGCATTGCGTCTCTGAAAAAACTTTCAAAAAATAAACATACAAAAAATGCTAGAAGTATTGAAAAATAACTAAACTTTATAAAATTAGTCAAAACTAATGAAATCAAAAACAAACATTACAAAATGTATCTTAAACTATACAAAAACAATGATTTACAACACGTAGCAAACAAAACAACACTCAAACTAAATGAAATGACTTGAAAGATGAAATAGAATACATTTCTTTGTACAAGAAAATGAGTGTTTTAATATATTAAATGTCTCTCAGAACGACTGATCAACGAATTATGTTACCATTGATTAATGCTCGCCCGCTCCAGACAAGCTGTGACAAACGCGGGTGTGACAAGAAAAAACGATACATTTTTCCACATGCACCACATGCTGTAGGCACATATTTTATTACCTCTTTTCCTTCAATTTTCCACCTTGCCAACGGGCCGGGATTTAAATATTGATTTTGAAAATTAAAAAATGATATCCTGTCGCATGGAGCAAGCTGGACGGTACCGTGTCACCATCATGTGTTGAATGTTTAATAATGTGCCAATGTTTTTTTTCTACTTGTTTTGGCATCCTGTGTCACCGAAAAAAAGAGTTTCGATACACCCGATTACTGGCACGGGTGCTAGGGAAGGGTACGAAAAAATGAGCAACATCAACACGACGACGCCAGGCAACGACAGCTCATTTCTCGTCCGGTGAAGTTCTGTGTTTTGTTCTACACGATCACGTCACTTCGTGAGCCGGTTAAAGGTCAAACTAGCTGCGAAGGATCAAAGATTTGTCCATGCAAAAGAAGGAGCAGGAAAAAGCATAAATTCTACCACCATACAAAATCTCGTCAATCCTCCTAAATGGAACCGAAGTGTGGGAGAAAAAGAACCAAGCGAGTGTTGGTGCACGATGACAGAAAAAAGGCTAACTTAAGGCCACTTTGACAGCGAGAGGAAAACCCTGGTCCAACAAAAAAAAGGAAACATGAAACATTTGCCGTAATTTGTCTCAAAATCAAAGCACTTTCTCATCAAGTATCCAAATATTTTCCAAGCCGTGCAGTCCCTATAGACACTCGCCCTGCCGTACGCAGTGAGTGTGTCCCGAGTACCACAGTTCGGCTCGTGAAGGTTAAGGTCCTGTCAGTTGTGTCGGAAAAATCGACGTACCACTCCCAGAACAGCAACAAAAAACACGCGTTCCCGCGTGCCGTGGTTTTACTTTGCTTTACAGCACAAGTGGCGGCTATCGGTTGGCCTCGGGATGGTTCTGTTTTAGACTTGTACCGTTTTGTGTTGCTCTCTGCGCAACCTCATAATGGAAAATCCCTCGTGAGCCACAGCAAATGAGTAGCGGAATGCTTAAATGCTTGAGTGAAATGCACAAAAACGATAAAACATGGCGAAACGTGATGTTGAGTAAAAGAAGGAGAAGCAGTATAGAAGCAAAAACCGGAACGAAAATGACACAGTAAGTAACGAAACAGTGACTGCTGTCAATAGGAGCGTAGGAAAAAAACGAATCCCGGCAACGTGCCCCACACGCATGGAATGCGGGGGAAATCCTCGCTTAGCGAGTAGCGAAATATTTACATAGACGGGTCATTAATAACAACAACGAAGCTGAGGACACGGCTAGACGCAAGGGCAAGCTTTCTTCTAGCTACACTGCCAGAGTTTCGCGCCATCCCAACACGAACCGAAACACCAGCAACACATCGACACTTCATACAGTTTTCCCATCATCGTCGTTCACCATTTTTTAAATGTTAGAATGTGAGAGTGGTTTGGTTCCTCTTGTTGGCTTTGGACATGATACGCTTTGCTTGTCCTGCTTGTCCCGTCCGACCGGCCGACAGTCGGCGGGAATGTCGCGAAAGAAGTCCTCCGCCCCGTATCGAGGGAGACATTCTTTATCTTGCCATTCATTCGAGGCAATCGTCTCGTCGTTTTTTTTGTGTGTGTCTCTGGTCCCACTCTGTGCGGTCGTCCTCGGTTCTTCGTCCAACAAAAATCCATGGTGTGATGTCATGCCATTAGATAGACACAGAGCGCAAACTGACACCCACCCGCAGTGGGCCCTGCAGAGGGCGTCCTCTTAATGACCTTAAGTATTCGATGTCATCCTTGATTTGTGTCGCTGTACTTCGCCCTGGTGAGATTCATGAGCCTCCCCCCCGGCAAGTATCGGCATGAATCATGGCGTCGATTGGGGATTTTCGTTGTTGGAGAAGTTGTGGTGTTCCTTTGAAGTTTCGCCACTGCTAGACGTTGGTAGAATTTTTGAAGCTGCCTATTGCGGACGTTCTCAAGGACACTCGGCACTAATCGTACACGTGTAAGTGTCGGCTAGAACAAGCGAAAAATTGCAAAAACAAACCGAAATGAATGCAAAAGGTTAATGCTGCTCGGAGAATATAATTGATTGTCAATCGAATCGATTTAAATAATCGGTTTTTTTCTGTCCCTGTTCGAACACTCAGTCTTGGAGGATATTAACTGGAACGTTAAATTATCACCGTGCTGGCAAACGATTGCATGTGGATCCCTTGTGGAGGTCCGTTTCCTGAGGTTTTATTTGGCCAATAGGTGCGCGACAGATGACGGCTAGCTCCCAGCAGGATGCCGCTCCGTACACCGTAAGGTGTCGTTCGCACGGACAGTCCAACCGAGGCGACTCAGCACCCGACCGACCGGATGCCATGAGAGCGAATGTGAATGTGTTTCAGTTTGGGTAGTTTATTTTTTCCCACTCCTGTTTTTTGCCTTCCCCGGTGAAACTTCACCTTCAGAGAGGTTCTCCAGCCAGCGTTGTTATGGATCACTTCATTGTAATTTATTTCCCATTTCTCTTCCAATGTATCCCGAGCATGTGTGTGAGTGTTGGAGTATGGGTGGAATGATTTTTCTTTTGCCCCGTGTGCCATTTGCTAAAGTGTGGTTCTGGCTGGTGGTCTATTCCCACTTTGAATAGAACACTCCGACAAGGTTTTTCGGGGTTTTCCGGTTTCCGGTGTCCCTGCATACATCTTCTTGCTACTGTGATGGTCCGTCCGATGTTTCGTACCGTTTCGAGCACCGGTTTCCTGGTTCGGTAATTCGGTGAGATGGGGCTGACGGTGAGCCTTTCCTTTCGTTCGACGTTGTTGCCCGAAAAATAATGAGGATGTCAAGAGGAGATATATTAACTTGAAATTATTTCCTGACGTTTTGTGGTGTCCCTTGCCTTACAAGGGGAATCAATACGCTATAAAAAGGAATTTAAAGTTTGATTTTATTTGAATGAGATTTCTTGAGTTCTATAGTGCATTTTATTGCCAAAAATTCTATAAACTAGGCGCTAGATTCTACTTTCACCAGTATTTCAGCTAAGGATTCTTCAAAGTATAGAATTTGTACTAGTATTAGTTACTTAGCTACTACTATTTCTACCCTTTCATGACTTAGTTTTACGCGTATCTTGGCAGTCAGTCCTGCCTGGATGTGACATCCATTATATGCAATAAATTTTATAGACCATAACTACAGAGCAGCTATATTGAGAGGCAAGTCTTCAAGTGGTTTGACGGTGAAAAACTCACCAAAGTATTCACCCTCTTCGTTTCTATTTTTAAAAGAACTTAACTGATACTTAAGTTAAAATTACAGTAATGAAGTTTACGTACCAAGCAACAGTGTATGCTTGAAAATTTTTCCTCATCAATTTATTATTTAAATATTAGGTGTTGAAATGCATTCTTTAAAATTAAAACTTTATACCTTCAAAAAAATAGAACAATTTGCTTGGCATTAGAAACCCTGACGTATGTCAACAAACTGGTCAGGCGGACAAGACTATGGAAACCTGCCTTGACAAAAACGCAATTTTTCGGATGTTCGAATAGTTATTCCCAGAACAGATATTAGTCTTAGCAATTAAAAAATCAGCTAAAATCCTGCAAATTCATAAATGAGATGAAGGACAAAAAGAAACAACCAGAATCATAAAAGAAGAAGAAGAAGAAAAGGTGGAAGAATAAGAAGAAAAGGTGGATGAATAAGAAGAAGAAAAGGAAGAAGAAGAAGAAGAAGAAGAAGAAGAAGAAGAAGAAGAAAAAGGGGAAGAAAAGATAAAAGAAGAAGATAAAAAATATCAGAAAAAAAGAATAAATAGGTAATTTTGATGACAAAAACGAAAAAAAGGTAAGAGAAAACGGAAGTTGAAGAAAAACGAAAATTTATAAAAATAGCAAGAAAATATAAAACTGAAAAGGTAAAGGAAAACAACAAAAAGAAAAAAGAAATGTGAAGGACAAAAGTGTAAAAAACATTAAAAATAAAAAAAAATGGTAAAAGTCCTTAGTTCTCAAAATAAATTACCTCTTTCTATTAACTGCTCAACTAACCTGTCGCATCAAAGGACATTACCTTAAAACTTTCTCCCACCATCGTAATGAACCATGTTCATCGCAGCTTAACTCTACACAGCCCGATCACTCTCTGCTACCGGATGTGGAGAGAGCTTTAACAAAGCAATTTAATATTCATATTTCGCTCCCACCCTATAGGTGTTTGTATGGTTGTGTGTGTCTAGGAAAATAATGCTTACCTAACGGAAAACCAACAAGTCGAAGCCACGGTACAGCTCGTCCTGGCCGTAGTACCCATAGCACAGTTCACCAGCGCACACCGTTCATGCAAATGTAACAAATTTAGTCAAATCACGCGAGATGATTGTTTTAATTCGCTCAGTAAATAGCAGAAAAAAAATACCTTGACTCGATGGAATGGGGCAAAAGGAAGCAGTTTTTTGTGTGTGTTACATTACCAGTCGTGTATACTTCAAGCGAATAATTGCAAACGAAAATTCAAATGTCCACAGAAGCGCAAAAAGGGAAAAAGCAAATGTACGGCAAATAGCTAAACCACTTTACCGGTGGCTTTGGTTCGTGTTTTGTGTTGTTGTATTTATGTTTGTGTGTGTGTTTGTGTGTGTGTGTGGTAGTATTAGCTACCAACAGTCTCTACATTTCCGGCCGGCCCCCGTAGAATGTCGTGATTCCGTGCGGCTGACCTATGTGGGTCGGCTATGTAGATATTTCGGCGAGTCATTCAAAAATTGGCAACCTGTAACTCTCTTACCTTACCGGCCCGAAGTCAGCGATATTAATGTTGGGTTTATTTAATGTTTTTTGGTTGTATCCCGGTCTACGATGTCTGACGAATATTTGTCTTTCAATTTGTTCGACGAACCTGTTGACATTGACTGCTGTCAACATGCGAAATAGGTTCTAGAAATGCACGAAATAGATTTGTTCGATTGAGCTTGACTGCGGTATAGACAGAATATTAATTAAAAATGAAGTGAACATTTTATATCTCATGTTCGAGACCGGCATTAGTAACTCATTAATCAATAAACTAGATGTACGTGTGAGATAGTTTCTTTGTGGTTTGGAACCCTATTTTGATCCTTTGAAAGGATCTGCTCTCCATGACAGATGAACCATCGAAAGATGAATACACCGGTGTGAAAAGAACTCATTTTTCATTCATTGTAAGACTTCACCTTTCAGTTTTCCTTCTCCCTTCAGCACAGCACAACTACAAACAAACAAAACGGTAGTCGTAGCACACCCAGAGCACCATCATACATGCACATTTGCACCTCATTTCTTTTCAATTTGGCTCCCTCTATTGCAAAAAACTTTTCTCCACACAACGACGACGATCAAAGACCGACCGCTGGGAAGACAAATTCGTCTCGCTTCATCAAGCGAACTCCAACCCCCGTCCCCTGCAACAATTTCCTCACCGGAAAACCCCCCCAATCGTTCCATCGTCCCATGGTGCCTATCAATTGGGAAAAGATTCATCCATTTATCCAGTTTCGGATGTGCCGGGACTTTGATGCAGTTCGGTAGCTAGAACCGTACCGCTGAAAATGGTTCTGATAATAGACGGTGCCAGAAAAATCTACCACCACTACACATCTCCCCACAGTAGGTGGCATAATTTGTACGCATTTGCAACAAAACTTTTACTTTCATTCGCTCTCGCTCGGTCGCTTGATTTTGTTCGTCTTTTGGAGGTATGGCGCCAAACCGATTGCGTTAATCCCCGGGTATCGGTAGTCGGCAGGATGGTTGCGACCCCCTAGCTGTGCCGGGTTTCACGCTTGCGGAACTCAAAATAATGATGTCTTTTACCAGAGCAGACGTTCAATTTATTTTGTATCAATAGATTTTTTCTTCTGCCCCGACGATACGGATGTGTCGTATTTGTGTGGATTGGTCCTGAGTGAAGGGAAACTGTGGCTCATGCATACCGGAAGTGGTATGCCGAGTTTAATAAGAGGAAACAGTCGAATATTCTATAGGGGGGGAACCGTTGATAAGAAAGAATCAGGCGAAGCGTAGTAACGCAATTGCTGAGTTTCGTTTGTTGTGCGATTTGTATCGCAACGGGAATAATTGAGCGTAGATCTAAATGTTTTCCAATTTTCTTCGTTATTGAACTTTGCTTGATTGCGATTGTTCGTG
>KZ061751.1:240911-256657 GCA_002091835.1 Anopheles maculatus
TGCGATTTGTATCGCAACGGGAATAATTGAGCGTAGATCTAAATGTTTTCCAATTTTCTTCGTTATTGAACTTTGCTTGATTGCGATTGTTCGTGAGCTGGAGCGGGTGGGGAAAGATTCTTTTTGCTGTAATAAAATTATTTAAACTTTGCTGATGCTAATAAGCCTGTCTCGCAATTTATATATTCCTAGAAGTTGTTAGGAATTTGGTGAATATTAAACGCAAGAAAATATTTTTTGTTTATCTTTGTTTGTTTTGTTTTTCTTAAAATTACATTTCCAGCAATCGAGTTAAGAGCGATTTTCAGAAAATATTATACAAATTATATGAATTGCTTTATTTAATTTTCTTAAAGAATGTTATCTGCTCTAAACACGCCTTTAATTGTAACAACTTTTCAAAAATATATTTATTATTAGAGAACTTTTTATTATATTTATTTATCTATTTTCCAATATGACGGCTAGACGCAGTAGTTTCAGGAATTTCCTTCTTGTAATTTGCCTTATCCCGGGTATGCAATATTGAGAGTTGTAGTAAAACTGTTTTGTTTTGAGAAAATACATTTTTATATCTGGTAGATATTGAATTTTTTTTTTTAGATTTCTATGCACCTCTTCATAAATTGTCTCCTTTCGTTTTTTTTTCAATATTAGTTTTCTGATATGTAATTGATTTGAGTTTTTTTTTCCATTTTTCTACTAAATAATGTGCTGTACAAACTATGTTATGACTTTTGTTTAGCGATTTTTTATATTTTTTGTTTTCTAATTTTTAATTACCTTTTTACTTGTTATATTTTCAGTAAATTTTGTGTTTCTGT
Organism: Anopheles maculatus; assembly: GCA_002091835.1. NCBI lineage: Eukaryota > Metazoa > Arthropoda > Insecta > Diptera > Culicidae > Anopheles > Anopheles maculatus. The sequence continues at coordinate 241,736 of KZ061751.1, forward strand.
TTTGGGTTTCTATGTTTTGCAGATATTTGTCTTTCTTTTTAAAACTTTGTCAATCAAAATCGAGATAATTTTTATTGTTATTTTTTTGTTTTAGTTTTGCCACCTTTCCTTTTAATCTCTTTTTTCTCAATCTATTTTTTATTTGTTTTAAATTATTTTTTGCTGTAAAATATCTTTTATTTGATATCTTTTCAACCTTAAAATTAATTTTTATATAATCTGTTTGTTCTCGTTTATTCAGTTTATGATTGTTTCTTGATCTTTCCTACGTTGTGTAATTTTACTTCTTCGGTTCACGAGCACGTCCAAATCACGCGGGTTCACACTAGCGTCCTTTTCAATACGGGATCACGGAAGCGTCTTTTCCTATACGGGATCACGGAAGCGTCTGACGCCAACGTTAACAAAAAACCCGAGCGATAGTGATCCCCCTATCGCAACACGGATCGGATTCGCTCCGCTCCAAACCATGACGTTTGTCATTCAAGAAAATATTTGAACCCAAACATGGCGCCCCCCTAAATTTAGCATAAATTTACTCTGCTATTGGCAACACACAAATCCTTGACGTAGGACGCGTGTAACTCCCCTTTTGGGTGCGCACTCTAACTACACGCGATAGCTTATCTGGACCTAGGTACAGCTTCTCAATTCGTCCTAACGGCCATTCACACACTGGAGCATTATCCTCTTTCAGCAATACAATTTGTCCCTCTTTCAAATCCCTAACGGGTGACACGCGTTGTCCGTAATTGTGAAGTTCACTTATCCTCCTTCCGCCACCGCCTCCAATGCAGTTGCACCAGCTTCTGCAGCTGCTGATAACGACGCAATCGATTCTCTGGTTGATTGGAGACATCCTTCTCAGGTAAGGCCAGCAAGGGGGTTCCGATCAGAAAATGGCCAGGCGTAAGAACATTCAGCTCCGCAGGATCTTCAGACAGCGGGGTCAATGGACGACTATTCAGTTGTGCTTCGATCTGCGTCAGTACTGTAGCCATCTCAGGAAAAGACAGACGCTGATTTCCAAGTACTTTCCGCAAAATCCGCTTCGACGATTTCACGGCCGCCTCCCACAAACCGCCAAAATTCGGAGCATGAGGCGGGATGAAATGCCACTCGATGCCATCTTGGAGAGCTGCATTCTGAATGAAGTGTTGAGTTGCGGGATTATTCAGGAGTTCATGCAACTCCTTCAGCTCACTGCTAGCTCCACGAAAGTTAAGTCCATTGTCCGAATAGACTTTAGAGGGAAGACCGCGCCGAGAAACAAACCGTCGGAAGGTTGCCATGAACGCTGCTGTGGATAGGTCTTCCACTAACTCCAGGTGGACAGCTTTAACAGCGAAGCATACGAAAACCGCCATATAACATTTCTGCGCTGCTGCTCGCCGATGTACTGGCCGCAAATAGAATGGCCCACAAAAATCCACACCAACTACCGAGAACGATCGCGACATGGTTGCACGTGCCGCAGGAATTTGCCCAGTAGGTTGTATTACTGTCTTAGGTGCCGCCTTGAAACAAGTAACACACTTGCTACAAATGCCGTTCGCCACACGCCTTCCGTTGATTGGCCATACCTCCCGTCGCATAGCTGCCAGCGTAGCTCTCGGACCACTATGCATCACTCGGAGATGGTACATACGCGCCCACAGCTTTGTCAGATGAGCGTTGCCAGGCAAAACCAAAGGATGCTTCGCCACATACGGTATGTCCAGTTGGGATAATCGTCCTCCGACACGCAGCAATCCTTCTTCGTCTAAGAATGCTCCCAACTTCTTGAGCTTGGAACTTGGCGGGATGGCTCGACCACTAGAAAGCTCCTTGATTTCAGCTGCGAAACAGTCTCGTTGAAGCATTTTCACTATGAGCACCTTGGCCTCTGCAATCTCTTCATTTGACAAACACATACTTGCATAGTGATTACCAGATTTTCTGCATCGATTCACGAATCTTAGACAGTATGCAGTAACCTTCAAACACTTCCAAAAATGAGAGAACCGTTCAGACCATTCCTCTGGGTATTCAGCGGTAACTGCCACAAAAACCTTGCGCTTTCTTTCCATCTCAACACTATCGTCAGGTGGATCTAACAACTCCGAACACTTCCACTTGTCCTCAGAACACTTCAGCCAAGATGGTCCATGCATCCATAAAGTTGCAGCAAGCAGTTCTTTTGGTAAAGCTCCACGAGAGACGATGTCCGCCGGGTTTTCTCCGCCCTTTACATGCAACCATTTATATCCTTTTCCAAGCTCTTGAATCGCCGAGACTCTGTTAGCAACAAACGTAGCCCACGTGTAAGAGGGTGACTTTAACCAACTCAAAACAATTGTAGAATCGGTCCACATAAAAGTTTCGCAGTTCTCCATATTTATCGCCTTGCCGATGAGTTTCAGTAGGTTGGTCGCTAACACTGCTCCGCAAAGCTCCAGTCTGGCTAGACTAATCCTTTTCAAAGGAGCTGGCTTCGATTTCGCAGATAATAGCTCCACTTTGACGTTGCCACTCTTGTCCATGGATCGGAGATACACGCAGGCCCCATACGCAGCTTCCGATGCGTCGCAGAAACAATGAAGCTGTAAGCTCACCGGATTATTCACCATCGCATTCCTGGCAAACTTTATATCCTTCAGCGTTGGCAGCTGAGCCTGGAACTCATTCCACAAATGCTCCATTTGCAATGGTATTGGTTCATCCCAATCGTTAGTAGCTATCCATAAAGCTTGCATCTGGATTTTTGCCCAAGCTGTTACAGGTGCTAAAAGACCTAAGGGGTCAAACATTTTAGCCACCATTGAATACACACGCCGCCGGGTCCAATGCTCGTTGGATACAGGAATATTAGCTTCGACAAATAACTCATCTGCTACGGGCTGCCATGCTATTCCCAACGTCTTCACGTGTTCTTCAGATCCTAGCTTCACCACAAGTGACCGTGCCAAATTCTCAACTGGTACACGTTCTAGAACACTCGATGAATTGGAATTCCATTTCTTCAGCTGGAATCCTCCCTTAGCCATAATACTAACCAATTCATCTAACAACTGACGTGCCTCCTTTTCGGTATCTGCTCCGCCTATAAAATCGTCTACATAAAAGTCTTCTAACAACGCTTTCTTAGCATGAGGGTAACAAATAACTCATCTGCTACGGGCTGCCATGCTATTCCCAACGTATTCACGTGTTCTTCAGATCCCAGCTTCACCACAAGTGACCGTGCCAAATTCTCAACTGGTACACGTTCTAGAACACTCGATGAATTGGAATTCCATTTCTTCAGCTGGAATCCTCCCTTAGCCATAATGCTAACAAATTCATCTAACAGCTGACGTGCCTCCTTTGACGAGCCTAAGAATATATGATCACCGATTTGGAAAGGTAATTCTACCACATACCTGCCCTGGTCGTCACGACAGTGCAATTGCTGAAAATTCTCCTCACAGTCCTTTTCATGTTGCGGAAGTTGAGATTTGGATGGAAGCTCCTCGATGGTCCAAAAACGCTCCATACATTCCGTCAAATTTTCATAGGACTGCTTCACTGTGACGAGGTGACATGTAGCTCGTTGATCCTTAAGAAACCCCGTTTTACCAGATGCAACCCATCCGAATACCGTTTTTACGAAGCCAGGATGATCACTACTAGCAGGAACAATTTTACACTCGCGCTCTAAGATGTCCACAAAATACTCTGCACCCAGCAACATGTCTATCGGTCCCTTTTTGTAGAATTTAGGATCTGCTAACACTACGCTGTTCGGCAGCTTCTCGACATCGAAACGCATGTCACTGCATGGTTGATGTTCCGTAATATTTTCAAGCACAACAAAATCAACCTCTTCCAAAAACGCTCTATTATTCGAAGCGACTGTTGCCTTTGCAACCTGGGTATTTTGCACACCAATTTTCCCGATTCCAGTCACTGTTACCGACCCGTGTGTTGTTGGTAAACGCAGACGGCGACACATTTCATTTGATATTATATTGATCTGCGATCCATTGTCCAAAAGAGCCCTAGCACTGAACCACTTTCCATTATTTCCCTTAACACGAACCATCGCGGTTGAAAGTATCACTTGCCCATGCGAAGAAGGCCGCATCGCTGGCAGCGCAGCTAGCATACTAGTAGCTTCTACAGGCGCTTCCTGCTCTTCTTTTCTGGCTTCTTGCGTTTGATCTTTGTGCAACAAATGATGATGGCGTTTTCTACATATTTTGCATCGAATTCTTGAAAAACACTTGTTAGCAAAATGTCCGGGCGACAAACAATTCAAGCATAACTTTTTCTGCATTACCAATTCCAACCTATCATCGATCGCAAGAACAGCAAAAGAGTTGCACTCTGAAATTTTGTGATTTTTGCAGCACTTCACACACTTTTCTTCTTCTTTAAGAGCCAAGTTAACGACACGACGTTCACCTTTTTTCGTTACACTCAAACTGCCCTGATCTACCGCCATAGCATCCAACACACGCGTTTCTGCACGAAGAAAATCGAACAAAGATTCCACCGCACACTTGCCGTCAGATTCCTGTTCTTTCTCCCAATTCCGCTGTGTCTCATCATCCAATTTGGACAGTAGCAGCTGAATCAAAAGCATACCCCAACAGCCTGTATTTTCACCGAGCTGGTCCAGAAGTTTCGCATTTCGCTCAAAACTGTCCACAATAATGTGAATGTCCTTCGTTCTGCGAGCTTTCATTTTGGGCATATTCAACAGTTCGTTGACGTAACGCTTCTTCAACAGGTATTCGTTCGCGTATCGTTTTGTCAAAGCCTGCCAAGCTGCGTCATAAGCTGAACCACATGTAGAAAAAGCCTCTACCACCCGGAACGCTTCCCCCTTCACCGCTCGCTTCAGATACATTATCTTTTCAGCGTCGGATAATGCATTGTTTTCGTGAACTGCCGATACATACAAACTGGGAAACGGTAACCATTCGTCGAAATTGCCCGAAAACTCGGGCAACGCCAGAGGTGGCAGCCGAATCCGTTGTTCACTTCTTATACAAATAGCCAATTCACTTTCGCTTGCTGGACGCTTCAGCTTTTCTTCGAACTCCGCGATCAACACCGTGCATTGTTCGTCGATCTCGTCCATCAGATCGTCATCTGCTAGAACTATTCCCTCGAGCGAGCGTATTGCGCGGCTCACTTCCTGGAATTCTTCCCAGCACGAATGAACGCGTTGCAACCGTGTTGATACATATTTCGCGTCACTTTCCGTATAATCATCCAAAAAACGCTGTTGACGCTTCAAACACCGTATGATACCATCACGTTCTGCCTTTTTTGCTGCCAACACAGTTTCACCATTAGACAAAGCTCCTGTCGAAAGGCCCTCCAACGAGACTCCCTTCCCCATCCTCCTATCCGACTCCTTCGAGTGGTGCCGAGGTACGGACTCTTTTCTAAAAATCACTGTGTCCATCGAGGCATCCGCAACTGTACCCTTGCCACCTTGGCACTCTCCCTCCGACTCCGAAGAGTGGTCCATACGAGTTGCCATTTCACTCACTAAACACACAAACTAATAAACGCGTAAAACCAAATTTTTCACTATACTGGTCACGGTACCATATGTTTGTTCTCGTTTATTCAGTTTATGATTGTTTCTTGATCTTTCCTACGTTGTGTAATTTTACTTCTTCGGTTCACGAGCACGTCCAAATCACGCGGGTTCACACTAGCGTCCTTTTCAATACGGGATCACGGAAGCGTCTTTTCCTATACGGGATCACGGAAGCGTCTGACGCCAACGTTAACAAAAAACCCGAGCGATAGTGATCCCCCTATCGCAACACGGATCGGATTCGCTCCGCTCCAAACCATGACGTTTGTCATTCAAGAAAATATTTGAACCCAAACATAATCATTTGCCTTTTTTATGTGTTACTTCTTCTTTTTCTATTGTTTCCTTTTTTTAATCCTTTCGTTAATATTCTTTCATATCCGCATTGTATAAACAGTTTTTATATTATGTTAGACAACAATTTTTTTTTTCCTTATGACGATTTTTATAAGACTTTCTCCCTTAAAACTGTCCACTTTCGTATTCACCAACTTCACTTATTGCCACCTTAAGAAAGCAAATAAAATAAAAAAGAAACATTATTAAATCTTCAGCCACAAACCAAAAATAAAGCCAAAAACAAAAATTCAAAAATGGTTTTCCTTGGGAGAACCTTTTCACCTCATCGAAGAAAATACCGGTAAAACCGCAACAGAAAAGGAAAACCTGAAACTCCCCGCCCCCCGGTTAGCGCCCGGGTTGATGGACCGGGCAAGGATAAAACAAAGTTTTTCTTTCACACTTTTAATGAATATTAATGGACTGCGCACAGTATGGTGTGCGGCTGCCGTAAGATGGACGTCTGCAAATGCTGATCGTTGTCTGGTAAACCGGAAGCGGTACCCAGGTGATAGGAAGGAGCATATACATACAAAAAACGAGTTTGCAAAGTTGTACACCAAATGGCAACATCCTATGCTAAAAAGCCAACGGAAAAGACACAGATCGAAAGATCCCGAAGAATGGTGAACGCTAGTATGCTTAGCTGCAAAATCACCTGCTAAACGATGCACAAAGGTGGTGACTGCCATCTAGGGTTGGGTGGTGGTTCGCTTCTGCATTTCATTTATTTGCTTCTCGGGCTATAAAATGTGTCTAACGAAAGGAAAGCATTAGTAGCTCAATTCAAAAGACTTATCGTAAAGCTTTTTGAGTAACAAAGAAAGAAACTATAGCTTCTTTTTATCAACTCCAGATTTCAGAAGCCTTTTTTTCTAACGTGCAGCAAAGCTTTCCATCTTCGCTTTTGTCTTTGCGGGTACCAAAAAGACATCAGGATGACAAAAGAATGCATTTCGCCGTTGCGTTTAGTGATTTTAGTTTGGAAATGACAGCAACTTTCAACCCTTCCGTCTTGGCTCACCGAAGAATTCAAAGAACCGACAGCTTTGCATTTGATTGTTTTAGGTTTTTTTTTCTTCCCCCGGTGGAGACTTTCAAGCTCTTTCAATACGAGTAATTCTTGCACAAAGCGACGAGGTTTTGTCTGCCGAGATGCGTCACTAAAGACAGCAATGTGAGTGACGTGTGAAAAGAAATTGCATCGGCCTGGGATAGGTTCTATCGTGCGTAACTTGAGTTTGAACTTTATAGGTTTCCGAATAAAACATTAATTTTCTTATAAGCTCCAAAACCATATCCTAAAGCAACCAAAGAAACATCGCTTCCATCCGAGTTTGATAAAACATTCGGATAAGCCTTTTCCATCAGCCTCCACCCGATGGGAAAAACGTTTTTCCGTCACCATTCAAATGAGGGCAAACAACCCGAGCTGCCATTCAACATCACGCTGCCTACGATCGTTTGATGATCCAGTCCGAATCCACCAGGAAAGCTGGGTAATGCTAGCCCGGGTGCGCATTAGAAGGGATAAAACACCGGTGTGCAAACTATGCAAATGCATCCGAGTGCATAAAACAGGCAGCCAGGGTTCGGTCGGGTCGCGCGTTCCATGCATGCGGATGACATTTTCAATCAGCCTGACGACGGCACTGCTGCCATCGACGACGCATTTGGAGACGGCAGACAAGCGCTCCCGAACCGTGGGTGACGAGTTGCTGCTAAGCTCTCGCGGGATCGAAGTGTGTGCGCCATGTTTGGGGTGAAATGGTGTGCCGTGCTCTAGCCAGGAAACGGTTGGATCTTTCCGTGCCCAGAACCGCACCGGATATCCTCGGTGCGGAAACTTGAATCAGAAATTAAATTTTTAACCCATTGATTTGGGTGCAGGCGTGTGCTTTTGTTTAAGCGGTTTTTGGAAACACGGATGAACGTGCTGTTGGGGGGCAGGATTTTTGGGGACAGATTTGTGATGGATCGAGAAGCTTTGTAAATGTATTGTGAGAGGGAACAGATTCGGTTGAAGGAATATTCTATCATATATTTTGAAGGAGTATAAATGTTTTGAAGTTTAATCTTTTGGACATTAATTTCTCAACTTTAACTTTTTTTTGTATTTAAAGTATTTGACTATGTTGAAACTGTTTCTTGCTTTTCTACAACACTTTTAGCATCCTATCAATTCACAGATTTTATTGTTCCTGTAAGCATTAATTAAAAAACGAAACAATAATCCCATTTTTATGCCGCAATTAAGAACACCATCACTCAAAAACACTCTGAAAGCCTGTCGGCATAAACCACAATGACAAACATTAAAAACAAAACATCGAAAGTGTTTTAGAGATGAAAATAAAAGCGAGAAAAAAAAGTTCAACATAACCATACTCAACCAATATATTAAAAACATCAAACCGGCACTGCACTTAGCCGACGGGTCGCCCAATCCCGATGCGGGTTGTATAATCGATTATGATCGGTTAATGACCGCAACCGGGTCACTTTTGGGAGGTAGCAGACCTCCCGGTGTAGGCGTTAATTCGATCATCATTTGCCCGGGCGAGTCGTTAGTTTTAATGAGGGGTTTTTGAAAGGAAGACAACAACAAAAAAACCTTCATTTCATCCCGTGGCCTGGCCTAATCGACTTTTCGTGGAGATACGTTATGGAGGGTTGACGTCTCTCTTTCTCTGCGAGGCGTAGGGGTAGAGGAGATTTTAAAAATTGTCACTTTTAATTAAGATAAAATGAGAAATGATGAGAAATCGAAATCTTAGGATCATCGGACGCGTTGTCGGAAGCAATGGAGAAAGCCTCAAGAAATTCGTGGTTGTTAATTGACCTCTGGTGGGTGGGTACTTCAGAGGAGAATTAAAACAAAAAGAATAAAAGCGTTTTAAAGTCCAAGAGGAATGGCATTAATTAGCGGCTTTTATCTAAAGCCATGTAGTGAAAGAGGGAATCTGGTTGTGAGTGACGCCGCAAGCGTTAAGACGAAATGCAGTTTGAAGCAACTTTGAGTTGTCTGTTGAATACTTCAATCACCAATGACTGCAGTTGCAAGATTGATGAGATGCTATGGATATTGATGAGTTTGAAGTTGCTGGTAATGCGACGTGTGTCAGTCTAGTTTGTGTAGCTCATTATACTCTCAATATTCTGAGCAAAAGTTTCAATTTTTGTGGCGTATTGTTTCTATATCCAAAATCAATAGACTCACATCCATATTTTATAGTCTTTTTGCCCAAAGATGGATCTTAGGTTCACGTCATTTTCGTCTTCCAGCAAATCCCGAATAGAAACGTTAGGCATCTTCGAACTCCACACAAGACCATAGAAGATTATCTATGTTGTGATATCAGAGGCCGAAGTCACATCAGAGCAGTTACACATTTTAGAGTGTAACTGTCCTATACGATGGAGAAGCGAGCTCAATCCGAATAGATTAACTCTAAGCCTAAGTCCACAATCACCAAGGTATTCCAAGGATTTCAAGGAACCAATGTATTAAGAACACTAACTCCTGCTTACTTTTGACTTAAAATTGCATACTCTTGACCACGCATCATTGACTTGATTAGTTAACTAGAGATTTTTCAAGACATTGATTCTACTTCCTCCTTGGATACTTTAATTTTTAATTGGTAAATTGATAATATTTGCAATCGATGGCAGGGCCATCAAACCCATGTACAGAGGACTATCTATCTACGAATCCAGAAATGACAGACCAAGACTTTGGAGAGCCTTTATACATAATTTCTTCGCTCATGTGAAGTTTTGGCACAAATTGTATGATCAATGAAAACATTATAAGAGGTCGAATCTTCTCAGAAATGTCTAAAAAACTATGAAAATCTTGTTCAAACTGTGGACTCTTGAAGAAAATACCTATCATTACGTTTCGCCATACAAAGTACCACAAAAGAAGAAAGCAATAAGCATGCGAATATTTCTATTCAAATTGCATCCATCCATTTTCATTAGCGTACCGACATTCATTCTAATAATTTCTGCACCATTAATATCAATCCACGGGATTGGGAAGTGTTGCGCGCACGATTCGAAGTGTGAATTACTCGCACAGTTTACGCAATCCTGACTGCTCGCCTAGAATTCTCCCTGCTCAAAATAAAATATTTCTGCATAAAATATAACAAACTCTCACAGAACTTTGTTTTCCTCATGACCAAACATCCGAGATTTGAAAATTTATTGCATTTCTGGAATTTGAGGTTCGATTTCTGTAACTTTAACTTATTGTGGAAGATTTTTTCCTTCTCCGGTTCGTCTTTTTGCTTATCTAAAATCATTTTATTTTCTTCCTGAGCACCAACAACATCGAAACAGGAACACCGGAAAAGTAAGCACGCAACAGACATAAAAACGTTCGCCATTTTTCTAGCGATGCGCGTATCGGCCAAGTAAATCTTGCCGATGGACGGGCTCGCCCGAATGACCATAACGAATCGAAATAATGCGTTTTTATTACCGACAATCGGTCGGACCTGATGGCGGCGTCTCATCCTTTCCTGTTCACCTCCCACCAACAGCAGCATTGGTAATGGTGGTGCGAGGACCCGGTTGATCTCACGTTTTTATGAACTTCAACCTTTTTTCGGTTCGCCCCATTTACAGAAGGTTTTTTTTTTGTTTGTGCTTGCCCCTGAAGAAATTATGCGACAAAGCAGGAGAGAAGAAATCACCTATCGATTTGATTTCACTCTTATCCCTCGAAAAATACGAGTCCGAATATCCTTAGCGTCGGGGATGAAAATCGGGAAATTCCTTCTTTGTGCAGCACGTTTTCGGAAAGGGGTGTTTTCTTGACTTTCTTTGTCGTGGAAGCGAGGAGGACATTTGTTTGGGTAAATAGTTTCTTTCCCCCGAAATGGTTGAAACTTTGTTTCCTCCCAGAATTGCTATTTTCGCATCGTAATAATTTTAATGTTTATCCACAGCGTCGTCTAGTTTTGTGACTTTTGCTAAAAGCCATTTACAAGGGGTTTTAGATGAAGCGCTAGCAGATGAGTTTCCTTCTTTTACTTACTTTCGCTTGCCGATTGATAGAAAATAAATAAATTGGAACGTAGTCGCTCGTTCGCCTCTTTATGCGTTGGCTTAGCGCCGTGCCTCATTTTCTCGATGAGGAGGAAGATTTCGACCAAGCAGCTACTTACGGGCTGCTCCGAGACTCCCACCGCCCACCAAGTTCCGGTTGATCTGAACATGTGTTTCCTTTTTCTGTGTCGATATGCCCTACAGATATCGGCAAATAGCCCCCGGGAGTATACATGGCACTCGTTCGGATGGGTTTTGTAGTCCTTTTGACTTCTGTAACATTAGGCAGGGAACGGCATTTCACAAGATGAAATATTGTATTTACCCTGAAGGTGAACGCACATACAAGAGCACACAGAGGAAGAAAAAGTCTTTCAATCTCCCGTACGCATAAGATAAACTTTCGAATAAGCAGGATAAATAGAAAATTTCATATTCCAAACATGTAGCACACTATCTACCGTACCTTAAGCATTGAAAAAACCAGGATTTTCTCACACAGCCAAAACAGCTCCAAAAGGGTCATGCTGAACAGAGGTCAATGACTTACGGAGCGGTGAAGAAATACGAAGGGCCCATTCTTGTTGCTTCTTACATTCTAAAGGTGACTATCTGAAAAGGTTTCTTCCCTGTAACCGGGTTAAAACCCTTTCAAGAAAATATTTCTCCAGCTTCTTGAAGCTTCAAGACGATGTAAGAAGGTTACAACGGCAGCAGCAAAAAAAAGCTGAACGAATCTCGTTCTTATCCTTAATGAAATAAGCATGCAAAATTGATTGCAGAAACACGATCTACTCAACACCAGGTTTTTCGGGGGGGGGGGAGGCCGTTAAGGTTCTTCGAATTTCGTTAGCTCTCGCTCCATCTATTGCTTCCAGTGTTTTGCTGCTTCTTCGTCAAAATGATTCAGCAGCACCTGCGAGTACCGAGCAAAGTAAATCAACCTGCAAAACTAAGGCAAGGTGACAAACCGCTCCACGCAGAAAGAAGGTGATGATAGATGGAATGGTGTCCTTTCTTCGGGACAGTCTTTACACGCTGTCCACTATCATCTTTCCATCATTCTGGTACGAACAGCAGCTCTCGAGCAACACTAAGGGAACGCTTGATGGAGTCCAAAGACAAGCACTGGGCTCTCTGCTTTTTCGGGGAGGTAAGTGCACCGGTGAAGTATGTGTGTATGTGTCCGAGCGTGATGAACTGTCCAGTCAAAATGACCTCACCTACTACCAGAGTCCTCCGGAAAACATCCGGCGTCGTCTAAAGGCGCCCAAATTGAATAGCAAAAGACCAACGAAGTGGGTAAGCTTCGGAAGGAACGAGAACGCCTTGCGATCTTAACCCATCAGTTATCTTCGCCGTCCGGGAAGTGCCGGGAACGATAAAGAAGCGTTTATCCCCAACCCCTTCTCGGGGAAAGGCGCACCCAAAACCTCGCCAACCGGTTTGTCACGAGGCACGAAAGAGCGTTCTGTGGAGAGCAGTGTGTTTGCTTCGGGACACTAGAAACGCTTTTGGAGACTCGCTTAGTGATGCTTATAGAGCAAGTGAGATGAAGAAAATCCCCCCCCCCCGGGGGGGAAGGATGTACACAGAACCAGAAAGAGCATTCTTAAGTGGGTTGCGCCTTCAGAACCGGAACCGGACATTTTTGTTGGAGCCGAAGACCGCCTAGCATTTGTAGGGTGGAACGATTGAGAAGAATTGGCTGAAAGGCTTCTTCAAGACGCTTGATTTTGTTTTTGGTAAGTGGAGCATTTCGTTTTGTGTCAAGCATCTTGCTTCATTTCGTGTGGACAGATGAGATTGTGTGTGTGTGTGCGGTACGTGTTTTCAATTTGCTGTTTCCGATTATGATGAGTTTTGTGCTTGTTTTGTTTCAAGGATCTTAATTGAAATATTCGTGTTTAGAAACTAGAGTTTCAAATGATAGTTTCAGCTATTAAATACTATAAAATTTTGTTACTAACATACTTTATATCAAAAAGACATGGAAATAAATATGATAAAAGCTGTAGAAGATATTAAAATGGCAATGAAAGCTTAGAAATATTCAAAAACAAATTTAGTAAATACAGAAATAGTTGCAAACACTTGTTTATAATGCAAATGAGAGATAGAAATGGTGTCTTATACATTGAAATGCACAAAACATAAAAGAAAAACAAAAAACATGAGAGAAGTAAGCAAATAAGTCATAAGTACGCAAAAAGAACAGAAAATAAGGAAAAGAGACAATTAAGAAAGTCAAGCAAACGTATAAACATTTTAACAACTTTTTAACTGGCAGAAAAAAAAGTTTACCCAGTAAATGAAAGATAGAATAAACATTCGATATTATGGAAAATAAGAGAACTATTAAACAAACAAAATATACTTCAAAACTGAAAAAAAACATTGAAAAACGGACAGAAAATGATTAAAAACAAATCAAATTAACAACAAATTAAAGAAAACTAATCATTAATTCGCGTAAGGAAAATATCATAAAATAATATTAAACTATTAAAAATTGCTTAAAAAACAATTAAAAAAATACATAACTTCAATAATTTCTTCCAAACAAAATCAACAAGCAACCGTATTTAATTCCCTCGCCAAAAACAACACATAATCAATACGATATTCGTTCCAAAAGCGAACGTAAAAAGGCACACAAATGCATCAACACCAAAGTGCACCAATTGCAATCGATGCGATGCCATCAAACATCAGACACGGAGACTTTTTCCTTGTCAGCCGAAATCAAGCGCTTACCACCAGTTCCCTGGCCAGAGGAATCCACCAGGGTCCACCATGGAAAAGGGTGGCAAAAGTTCCTCCGGACTGAACTTACTCGGGAAAACACCGTTCGGTCCCGGAAAGTGTATCATAAATTTTCAATGTGGGAAACGAAAAATATGTGCCAAACCACCACTACCGACTGGCACCGAAACTGGCTCACCGTACGAGTTCCAGCCGGGCCGCCTTTTTCCATTCCATCGATGGTGCCATTTTGTGAAGCGTTGGTGAGTTTGGTAAGCGAGATGTGCGGAGATGTGGGGTTTGTTCCAGGAATGTTCAGCCATTACCCATTATCGTAGGCTTGCCGGCTGATGTCGATGAGTGAAGTTTTGTGTGGCACAACAAAAAAAGAAATAGGATTGCCGACGAATGCACTTGAGCCTCGTTCACCGAGAGTACTGGTTGTATCTTGTTTAAGTTTTGTCCAGTTTTTGTGATGCTGTCCTCTTTTTTAATTTGTATTTTGATTATTTTGATTATAGTTTATCTTTACATGTGATTTAACTAAATTATTGGAGTCTTTTATAACTTTTACATAATTTTATTATTTTAGAAGAGTACAAGATAAAAATTTCAGTTCAATGTCGCTAAGAAAAAGAGAATCAACAAGATAATTGATAAGAGACTATCTAGAAATGAAAAGCACCGAAATAAAGCATCAAAATCAGTCTTAAGAAACCTCCAAGGTTTGTGTCTTCCGTCACCAACAACCCACAAAGAAACGAAACGACACAGCCCGGAAAAGAAAGCAAAAATCGTACAAACCTCAGTGCGCAAACCTCACAGGAACTAGCCGAAAGCTTAGTACGACCAGTAGTTCCTGCTACTGAAAATGTTCAATGTGGATGCGGCTTTTGCCGGTGATGTTCGTTCGCTTGTCGAAGGCTCAGCCTGTGGGAAAGCGCGTGGTTTTTCGTCGGGGAAAACTTTCATTTTAAATATTTTACGCAAACGCCCGAATGCAAACATCACTACTTTTCGCATCACTATCTGAGGGTGAGTGCCTGTGTCGCGTAAGGTGCACCGTGGCGAGCGTCTTTGTGGTTGTGTTTTGGGGTTTTTTGGGAGGTAGGGAGAAATCTTTTCCAAACCCGAAAAGCTCGAAACTATCTGAATTTCCGGAATGTATCGTGGTGATGCCGCGGAATTAGTTCTCCTAA